>JAHMML010000092.1:78548-316256 GCA_020341155.1 Eciton burchellii | reverse complement strand
TACTACTACTACTACTACTACTACTACTACTACTACTACTACTACTACTACTACTACTACTACTACTACTACTACTACTACTACTACTGCTACTATTACTACTAATACCATTACTATTATTATTATTATCATTGCTACTACTACTATTATCAATACTACCACACTGCTATTACTACTACTACTATTACTACCATCACTACTACTACTACAACTATTACTTCTGCTATCATTATTTCCGCTAATACTATTACTGTTATCACTACTTCCACTATTATTACTACTACTACTATTACTACTATTACTACCATTATTATATCATTATTAGCTTATAATATTACTATTGCTAATATTAGTATTATTACGATTTATAGTTTTATTTGTATTTCTCTCTTTTATCACAACCACCATTCTTTTATTACGAAAGGAATCCGAAATTCATAAAGTTTCTGCTTGCTTCTTATAATTTGTATATATTTTTTAAAACAGAAATTCATTCATTAATTTTTTCTACATTTTTGTAACTTACGTGTGACAATGTAATATTAACAATGAAATGACAAAGATCGCAGTTAACGTACAATAATATAAAAATTATTAATTAATTGATTAGAATACATACATTATATGTAGTTCATAAAAAAGCAATTTGGATAAAACGTACTTAATTTTTATATTCGATAAAAATGTTATACTATATAGTATTAATTATATTTTTCGTGCCATTAAGGAGCGTGGTAACTTCCGCGTTTAGTCTTCGTTCAGCTCGGCAGTCATGGCATAGCAAAGTGCTGTCCCTCCATGATAATAATAATGACGATATGAATAATAATGATAATGATATTATTATGCTATTAATAACGATAATAATTATAACTATAGTTATGTAACAATGATAATAGTAATGACAACAGCAGCAGCAGCAACAATACATAATGATGACATAATATTTAAAATATATGATGATTATATTTTTAAACTCTAAGTGTCGCGTTTTCAAGCGTGTACTACGCGCATGTGTATGTACACATGATATATTGTATATATTACATGCAAAACTTAGAGTGTGTATATGTATGTGTGTGTGAGAAAGAGAGAGAAAGAATTAAAGAAATAAAACAAAAAAGAAATATTATTAAGTATATGAAAGGAAAGATAATAACTTTTCTTATAACAGGAAAATTAGATATTTAATAAAATGCATGCCATTGTAGGATGCTAATATTTATGCACTGGCTGTCTACATATGATCATTACGTTTTACTATCACAGCAAAGACAGTTTCTTCGTGTTTGATACGTTTCTACGTTTTTACGTTTCTTTAATGCAGAGATTTCTTTAATTTTTTATGAATAAGTTTTGACATCCATATTGGCAAACTATAGCTATTCTCTCTGATATAGTCGTGTACATATTGTTTTTATTGAACTTCTGCACATTGCATGTATATTTATGCTTTTTCCAATCCATTATTTCCGCGATCCATCCATTGATAAGAAACATTTTTATTTTCTTATATCATAACATTACATTTGATGCGTGAGATAAATAACAGTAAATTAATCACTCGAAATCGTTGATTTCACAGAAAGCTGTAGACATCATTCTTTCAATGAGCCAACAGATCATGCAACGAATTGGAATAGAAAATGGAATTATCGTATTATTCGACTAAAACATTTCAATCTGATCAATATCATTATATTATTTTTCTCACGAAGCGATTATCGATAAGCACTAGTCTGGCATTATATGGTCTATAACTGGCACTAGTCATTTGATCATAGGAGAAAAATGCGTTATATAAGGTAGCCTGTTAATATCAGGTTGCTTTAAATTATTATCAAAGCCAGATATTATTTCTGTTGTACTTATATTCTTCGCTTACAACGAGTTTTTTAATGTATATAGCCGATTGATAGAGTGCTTTTATCATTAACTTTTCAGATTGGATAAATAATAATAGTTTTATATGTTTCTTTCTTTTAATAAATTGATTTAATAAATTGATTTTCGTATACAATTTTGCTTAATGGTTTAATCGTAACTTTGATTATATCATAATAATTACATCGATATTTGCGACATAATTTGAGTAAAACGATATTATCAGTTGCAGACAGCTGATAGCATAGATCCGTGTATGGTGCTACGATATCGGTTCGCTTAAAGTAATAATGATCGGTTGCAATAATAACAAAAATTAAACAGAAAAATATTATTCAATATTATATGATGCTCTTTTTTTATTTAAAGAGAACTTTGTTCGCCAAAGTGCTTCGCGTACCATTTAAACGGGCTGTTTGTAACAAGCAATAATCAACACTTGCATATGCATTTCAACAAGATGAACAATAAATAATGATTTCTTTAACAATTATTGCTTTGACGAACCACCTGTGGGTACGGGATTATATTGTATTCAAAATAAATTTAATAAGGTAATGCTAGATATTAAGAGGTAGGTTGTAAGGCTGAACCACGTATACGTATGTGCTGCGGCACCAAACGACTGTGATAATTCGGTGGGCGGTGCCCAGCCTCCTACTTCATCTTTGTATACTGAAAATTAGTTGAAAAAAACATAAACTATTACCGAAGAGGTTGAACGTATATCGGAGCGTACATATGAAGTAATGTCATCCATATGCACGTAAATAAAGCCAAACATGTGTATATCTGACGCATTTGATATCTTTTCATCAGATATTTTCATTCTTTTTATATATAATAGTCATATAAAAGTATTACGACGCGTGCATATGGAGTCTTTATACGATAGAAAACATAAACGTTTACTGCATTCTTATTAATTATGAAATCTATTGATTCCCTATTGAGAGAATTAGATTAAAAAGAAATAAATAAAGACAAAGGTAGAGATGGGTAAAAAATAATGTTTTTAATATAATAATAAATAATTTCGTGATTATTCTCACATTTAGTAATAATTATTAATAAATTATTAAAATAATTGATTGTTTCATTGAAATTCATTAGATTTTAGTTTGAGAAATGACTCTTCTTTTATAATAAGAATTTATATTCCATATATAATAAATTGCTTTCATTCTATTCGTTATCAAAAATATTAAAATAATACTAATTACGTTACATGTTATATTGTTTTAATTATATATTTATATTATATAATAATTTCATCTTGCAGAGTTCTTAAATATAAATTTTTTTTCTTTTTTTCTTACTAGAACAAATTTTCTCAAGAACGACCTATCTCTAACTTTGTACAAATTTTAAGTCGTAAATAAAATATATACTTACATGCATAAAAAAAACATAAATATATAAATTAAATACTTCTTTCCCGTGTACATCAAAACCCTGTTAAATAAGTTGTTTAACAATAATAAACGCCATCACGCTTGCATTATTTGTTTTATCTTTTATATAACATATGGTTTATTAATATTGTTTATTAATACTGATATATATTCCTATATAATATTTGTTTTACGCTTTAATGAAGCATCGTTATTTAAGCAATACATTATTGTATAAAATCATACTATTAACAAAAGAAGATAAATTTTATATTCTAATTACCATATAAAAATTCCATTTTTTAAAATTATTATTTTTGAAGAATTAAATTAAATTTAAACTTTATAGAAATATAAAACGATACACTTTTCTATATTATAAATTTATAATTATACGATTTATATTTAATCTTGAACCAAAAAATTTATTGAAATTTGCTCTTTAACAATCTCATGCGTATACATGTACGCACTGTATGTAAATATATATATATATATATATATATACATATACATACACACACACACACAAAGAAATATAATACACATGCACGCACTGCAAATGATACAACAGCACATATATACTCGCGCATATACACATATACAAGTAGTGAAAATTATCGAGTTTTTTTGTTGTCCAATATCTTTTTTCACATATTATTTTATAGATAACCTGTACATGTGTATGTATGCCTATATATTTCTAATTGAAAAGTACAAAAAAAGATAAATTTATACGAAAATATTAAATTATCTTATATTCATATTAAAAACATATCAATTTATTTTTACAATTCAATGTGATGAGAAACGATAATATAATAAACGAAATAAGGTAATCAATGATAATGACGCGTGATATTTGAATATTACGAATTAAAAAAATCGTCCGAGGGCGCACCACACAGTTAAAGGCTAGTTATTGGAACATCTCGATCTTCGTGATGATCCAACCTGGTCATTGATATGTGGTCCGCAGCGTATTCCTAGCAATCAACAGTTCTTCTGTAACAAAATTATATCCTCAATAATACGATTCAGTTTTTATTACATTTTTCCATGTAATAAAGTTACAATCCATTGTTCAATATTTATTAATTATATTTATTATTATTTTGGATTATATGATATTTTGAAGAAATTAAAGTAGATATTTTATTAAAAAATGAAAAGGAAAAAAAGGAGGAAAAAAACAAAATATTTCAATATGACATATATAATAATTGATTAATAATATATATAGAATATTTGCTAATGAACACATCAATCTTGTAAGAAAATAGAGTAGAACTGGATAGAGAAATTCTTGTATACGATCTTCGCAATAATGATTGAAGTATTAATTAAAGAAGAATGAGTTTTACGCACTATGGTAATAGATAGCATTTTAGGTATGACAGAATATGTCATTAGGAAATGTTAGAAAAAAATGGCAGCAGTTATTTTCTTTTCTCTGCTCATTGCTAATGTGCTTTGAATAATACGTTTACATGTATCGAATAATGACTATTGAACTTCTTCGAATGTACGGTATGAGAAATCATGATAAATATGAATATGTTCTCAAAGTTAGTTTTTTGTTAATTTTACAAGCCGAAACCATAATTGAAAATTATTTGAATAAGTGATTTTATTTAATAAATTATAAGATTAATTCTGATAATTCTTTGAATGCTTATAATTCTTTAATAAGCATTTTGAACGTATTAACACAGGTTCGTATGAAATTTTCTCAATACGATATTATTAGCGCACTATATATTTGGCTCCGGATATTTTATATAAATTTGACTCCGATATTGTGTGCGTGCGCAAAAACTATCTTTTTTTATATAATATAGTATATATTATATATATGTATATATATATTGTATATATGTATATGTATTATATATATTGTATATATTATATATGCATTTCCCATATGATATGTCGCAATTTAAAGATCTTTATGCATTTACATCTTGATGCACAGTTTCAGCATGGAAATAATTATATAATAAAATATTAAATATTGAAAATTTTATTTAATTAATTAATATTAATACAAGCAAATAGTTGAAAAATTTGTTGAAGTAGTCAGGTCTTAATTACTTTAGGTTTTATTTGCCATTTAGTTTTATTTCTATAATAAAAGTTTTTTAAATATATTTTATCATTAAAATCTAGAGCTTTTATGTTTTATTTCTTTTTGTATCTCCAGATATTTATGCATGTGCGTATGTGTATATCAAAAAATTTAGAGAATTTATTTATAAAAAAAATTTCTTGCTCTAATTTCTATTATCGTCTTCAAAATAGTCATTTTGGATTTGTTTACAACAATTGCAACAATTTTTCCATAATTAGAAATATTTTGAAGTTTACTGGCGTTAACATGTTTAACACTTATGATTCCATTCTCACGAATCTCTTCGATAGAATTACAACGTTATCTTTTTAGTTAATTCAATTTTAAGAAAAAGATAGAAGTCGCAGGCAAGTTAATAGGAACGAAGTAAATAGAAAAAATGAGATGTCATATGGGCTGCTAAAAATTATAAGAAATGAAATGATCACAATGCGCCAGCACATATTTCAACAATCTTTGTTTTTTATCTTTTAAGCTATTTATGTCTTATTTTTTTTCAACCAAAAATATGACAAAATTTTGCAAATCCTTTGCTCCTTAATATCAATCATTTCGATGATCATAGAATCCTTAAATAAAAATCAAAAATTCGGAAACGCATGCATAAGAAAAATATAGACAGATTAGTTCATAAATGATATATCCCGCAGTATATAATAAGATACATTTGTACTAGAAATTATTTGCATTCAAATTTTCAAAATTAACATCCTATTTACGCGCATGCATAGTGTGTATATTATATTATATACGAACCTCGAATTAAATAATACATCAGCTCGATTATTAATAAACCACACCAATACAATTGAGGCACTGGCAATCAAACTACCCAGAATCATACTAAAACGTTCTGTTGCTATTGATGGTTTAAGAAACATTCTGACGCTTAATGTTTGCCATATGGATTCTGTCCATGTTGAATATATACCAGACTTCATATTATATCCTAAAGAAATCATAATTTCAAAATAATCTTTTACAAAATATACGGTATTTAATATTTAATAGCTTATATATAATTTACCCTCGATGATAAACGCTGGACTCACAGCTGTACTATAATTAACGGTTGAGTTTATACATATTCCTGTCAAATTATATCCGCCCATCCAAGCGAGGCGATTTTCATGACATGTCGTTTCATTCATATCAATGAGTTTCTCGCCAGTTAACAAGGCTAAAAGTTGACCTGTTAACGTTGTTGCGGCATTAGGCGCTCTATGTACACCAATATATAATGGCAAAATCTGATTGATCAATTTAGCACCAGGTGTTGAAGCTGCATGAAATAAATTGCATTTGGCACTCTCAATATAGCAATATAGCATTTCTGTGATGAGTTTTTCTAATTTTTCCATCAATATATCATCAGATTGTAACGCTAATTCGCCTGTCACTTCATAATAAAGTTCATTGGCAACCTGAAGAGCAATTTTCGCTAAATCTGATGCAAGCGTGTTACTATCATTTCTAAAACATGATATATGAAAATCTCAATAATGAAAAATATAAAACATATGTCGAAACTAAATGAATCATATACTTATTAAAGCCAAGATTTTCCCCATCATCCAAGATACTATTGTAATATCGATTTTCAAATTGTTCTTCATAATTGCTTATAACAACAGCTGTCAGACTTGGTTTTGCTCCTAGAAAACTTTGCACAGATGTAGGTGGTACGCTATTCTCTAAAATGGAAGCATTCAATGCTTCTTTTAAACGTTCTATCATATCATCTTTATTGCTGCTATGGAGGACTATTTTCCTTTTTCCTAATTGGCCGAACTCGATTACACTTTTGATATCATCTAATTTCATATTAATCCCACCAAGGGCATTAAAATTATTTTGCTTCAAATCGTAGACCATACGACTAGAACCTATATAATCGAATGCCTCTCCATTCAGCAGAGAAAACACAACATTCGTCTCTACAGAAATATAACGAATTATTAGCATGGGTTATTATTACCATAGTATGATATATATATATATATATATATATATATATATATATATATATATATATATATATAAAAGAATTGATACTTACTACCAACAGTGACATTCAAATAATTCAAATAATATGCAGTAGCAAGTAACGTAACCAATCCTGTTATAGTATTTTCCGCACCAGGTGATATTCCATCAAATAACGATGAAGCATCCAATCGTGCTGTTACCATTATTACAGAATTATTATCCTTATTGAGAGGCGCTAAAGGCCAATGTATATTTCTATCTCCAAGTGGATCACAAAATTGAGTTGGATTAAAATTTAATTTGAAATCTGTACGCTTTATACAAGATTCTGAATTAACAGCAGCATACATGAATGACTTCATTTCTATTGCACACAGAGATCTTTGATATTGAGTCTCAAGATTATGAGCATTATATGTCCAGAAACAAGATTTTATAGCTTTTAAAACCGTTTGATTCTGGAAATATGTTTTCAACATTTAATAATGTAGATTACAATAAATTTTTGTTTGGTTAATATTACACAATATCTGAAATCTAACCTCTGTGTAAAACATGGGAAATGGCCAATCTTCTATAAGTAAAGCAGATCCAAACTGATTCCATGGTTTTGAGATATTACATTTTTTATAACTGGAATATCGATTTGGACATTGATCTTCTGGTGAATATTTTAGTGGATAATCTTGACTATTATTTTTTATTAATAATATTCCATTTATATTATTTGTATTTCGAAGTCTTACAAGCATTTCTTTCTTAAACATTGTGAATGAAATAACTACGGTATAAGGACCAGCAGTCGCATTTTTTTCTAACCAAGTAATATCGTTGTTTGTTTCAATAAGATGTACAACACCAACGCTTCCTGATCTACTAGCTGTATAAATAAAATCAATTATAAATATAAGATAATCTAAAATTACTTATGTTTTAACTAACTAAATAACCATTAAACAATTAATGATTACAATTAACAATTAATAATGTAAATAATAGATGAAAAGATGAATATCAATTCTTACAAGAACATCCAAACTGATGTGTGCCATTGTGTCTTCGAAAACATGCAGCAACACCCTCTAAAGGCATATAAATCATGTCCTTTATTCTTTCAGCAGCCACTATAAATTAGTTTTTTGGTAATTATAAACATTTTATATCTATTTAATAGAAATGGAGAAAGAAAAAGGATATGTGTATGTATATATATATATATATRTGTGTGTGTGTGTGTGTGTGTGTGTGTGATTACACATGTAATTACTTACCAAAATTTATGATAATAAATGTCAGGATATATTTCCATGTTTTCACTGCCATTTGTTATTATTATTATGTATATGCGTATATGTATGTGTGTGTGTATATATATTTCAGAATAATTTGCAATATACTGCAATTTTAAATATTATGACAATATGAAGATATGGCAAAGATATGGAATACAAAAATTATCAATGATAATATATTATATGAATCAAGATGAACTTCACATAGTTTAGTTGAAATAATTTATTAACATTTTTGCTTTTATTTTCTTTCTTTTATACTGGATGAATTAAAATGCTTACTTCATACAGTTAATCTTGCTTTTATATTTAAACGCAAATAATATTGCAGAATTGATGATTAAATTGAATTTATGTATAAAACATTTTTAACTTATATAGTCCTATCAGCAAAATATTATGAACTATCACATTATATATACACTAGCTTCTTTCTTATGCAACACACACATAATTTAAAATTTTAAATTTAAAATTTTAAATTCTAAATTTTAGATTTAAAATTTTTATGGGAGAACACTTTATTGAAAGTTTCTAGCTTATTTAATAGTTTAATCTTAAGAAACATGAATGAAAGTGGAGAACCAACATGGCGTTAACAGAGAGCGAACAAACTTTTATAGATGACAAGAGTAACAAACGATTTCTGAACTGATCTTGAGGGCCTCATACGGTGGACACACAAAGTTATAACAATGCATCATGATCAAATACGTATCTCGCGTATTTTATGAATTTATTGCTTGGACAAGCGCAGTGTTAAAATAAGTATCATAAGAGTTGACAATTGCGCTAGTTTTATCTCTTTTCGCGCATCTAAAATCAATATGTGACGAGAAGAATATTAATTACTTAAGATTGCTGAATTATATTAAACTGAACTAGGTTATAAAATTAATCATTTTATTTTTCATTTTTTATATAATTTATATAATTACATTTTTTGCTTATGCTTTTTGATAACTATGGAAGATACATAAATATATAAAATACATAAAGATATTTCGATAATAATTTATTATTTACAATTTACAGTTTATAATTGTATATGATATATTTATATTATTATATTATATCAATATTCGCTGAAAACAAAAATGAAATCATAAATACACAAAAAGAATTTCACTTCCGAGTATAGAAATAAAAAAATTTTAAGATAATTTATTTAAAATATAATTTATTGATTTGAATCTTTATCAACATTGATATAAATGATCTTCAATGTAAAAAAAGTTTAAACAAATTGTTTTAAGAAAAATAATGAACATGTAAAAGTATTCCAGAGGATTTCGAACAAATGAGCATAAATGTGAGCATAAATAAAATGGTTATATCTGATTTAAAAACATAATATTATTTGAATTTTAAAACATAATATTAAGTTGTTAATCCTTGGTAACGATATTATATATAATATTAAGAATTTAGGTTATTAAATAATTAAAAAATTTAGAAAGATAATGTTAAAATAATGAATTCTAAATAAAGAATCTGCATTTTCATTTTTTAATACAACTTTAGTACAGCTAATTATATAATATAAATAAAATGTAAAAGATAAATGGGCAAATTAGAACTTTAGATGACATGGTTTTAATGCATGATTTATGAATTTTGAAGAATAAATATTTGAAAAATAAATATCGAACATTTCTATCCTATTTCAGATTTCCTAAACATCTAATAAAAGTAATTACGTGAAGATCGAGATAATGATTAGATTGCAATAATTTCAATTTCTGTATATACTCGTATATGATTAATGTGTATATCTGCTATATCTAGTCTTTTTTCGCAAATGTTGAATGAATTCAACAGATGCAAATCACATTAAGATTTATTTTTCATGTTACTTATATTGGATAATATAAAATATCTTGCATAATATAGAATGATAACATTTGTTTAACATTTCCATTTCGATCTTTTTGTTGAGTATATTATTTGTTCTTAATGAATCTTTGATATACTTTTTTGGAGATTGATGTCTTTATCCAATATCTATTCATTATTCTAAACATAATCATGGTTAATCTATAATAAGTAGTTATTAAGTAGTTAATAATCACCAAATTTTTCATTCTATTTTTCTTTGATACAGAAATGCAAATTCAAATATTCTAATTTTTAATTTTTTGTTCATCTGTTTTATATATGATGCATCATAAGTCACTGTAGGCAGTTTATTTTGATTACACAATTCTATATGGAATTGATATGCATATGGAATTGAATTTTGTGATTTTTGTCCTAAGGCAGTTCACTTCAATTCAATTCTGCTTCTCCATTCTATTTCAACTCAGCTCTTCCTTCGAACATCTTACATAATGGACGCAGTTCCGTGACAACGAAGTATTGTTTGTATTGATTACAACAATAAAAAAACAGAAGCTCGACATTAGATATTTAATTTTCCCTCAAATCCACATCCAAATATCATACCACATCCGGTATGTTTAGTTTGGCAGTCTCCAATCGGCCCATACGATCAGGGAATCTCCAATATCACTATTAATATTTAAAATTGCTGATTTAACAATTAGGATTAAAATGAAATAATCTAAAGGAGAAATTTTTATAACTTTTATTTTGGGATTACCATTTCGGTTGCTAAATATTTTACAGATTTTATCAATAGATTTGCCAAAGAATTGTAGGGAAAAAATAATAATAATAATTATTGTAACATGATATTTAAGGATACGCAATATATAGTTTATATCTATAATTATAACCAATACCATATTCGAATTCTCTATTTCTTTCAGTTTCCAATAGATAGAGCGTTTTCGTGATGTAGTGGTTATCACATCCGCCTAACACGCGGAAGGTCCCCGGTTCGATCCCAGGCGGAAACATTCTTTTGTGTTAATGATTAATTAATTAATTACAATATAGGCCAAATACTGAACTAACGAGTAAAATATGAGAAAAGGTAGATATTTTATATTACTTTTAATTTAATTTATAGATAACGATGTTATTTCTATCTATTCCGACTTTTGGCGGTGTCTTCAATCGTACCGCCGCTTTTTAAATCGGAATCATCAGATATTGAAAAGCAATAAGGTGGGCTATCTTCCGGATAGATTAAATAGCTCGGAAGGAGAGAAGCGCCAAATTTTTTTTTCCAATATTTATTGCAATTGTTGCTATATATAGAACATTCAGCAATACATTTGTCCAAATAATTATGTCAGGGAAAGTATATAATCAGAGTCATATCTTTGTACAATATATAAGCATATTCGCAACCTTGCGTTCAGAAATGTTTAACTGGAATATTAGTTAAGTAGATTTGTAGATCTCTTCCTCTTGCTTTCATAAGGTTGGCAGTGGAGTTATTTGGATGTTCTTCTAGTCTATCGCAATATTTTTAACAAAATTCCTTAATAGTTTCTTTGATGATGATTTATTATCTTAAGATCACGATGGACTATGTCATTTGTGACGTATCAGGAGGTATTAATAATGTAGGATATATATATATATATATATATATATATATATATATTTCTGATGGAATTGTTAAGTATGATGGGTTTTCGATGTCTCAGATTAATAAAATAATAAGTAAAGAAACTCTTTATTCTTCTTCGCAAAGATATAACATCTCTCGATAGGCTAGCTGACTCTATAGCTTCGCCGTTCACAACTCTACAATTACTCAACTGTCTATCACACACTGCGTTAGTCGCACATTCTGTCTCGTCTTTCGCATACTGTCTCACACTCTCGCATACTGATTCGTCTTTGCTACCCTCGTCCTTTATATACCCAAAAATGGTGCTATATTTCAGAATTGTCGGCTAATCGTTCCATATCATCTGGATGAATCACGTCGTCCCGCGTCGTTCCGGGCGTTAATAGTTTTTCCCGCGTTTGTCTTTGTTCTGGACGCAAACAAACGCTCATGCGTGTCGGCTTCTTTGATTACACGCCTTTGATATATGCCGCCACCGATAATTCCTTTCTTCTATACTACAGTAATTATCCTAAGGACTTTTGATTAGTATCTTTACAATACCTCAACATTGGAGTTTGCGGCTGTGCACTAGAGTTGAATACTGTAAGCCCCAATGGGTTTTAGTATGGCTTTGTGACAATAGTATTTTGTTTTTCAGTTATGAATTTCTGCTTAGTAGCCAGTACATTTTACTTAGTTTAAATCTTAAATGCTTGCGTTTACTGCATATATGTTTCTAATTAAGTTATCTGGAATGCATGCTAAGATACTTGGTGTCTTTGTGGAATCTGATAGACTAGATAGACAACAGTTTACAGTGCGCGTGGTGAATGTAATGTGAATTAACTTGTTTTCATTGACTTTGATCTACCAAAGTTTTAGACAGTTTTATATGAAATTTAAATTATTTTGAAGATATTTAGATACTATATCTTTGTACATTGCAAGTACTGCTGTATCATCCGCGAATGTAGCAATGAAGATATTTGTGTCTGCTAGTAAATCTGCAGTGCACATCAAATACAGTAATGGACACTTCTCTGTAGGACTCTTGTTTGGATTTCGCGAATTTCTATTATAACATTATTATATTGTTTAATGAAAAAATATCTAAGATAAAAATAGCTAAGATAACTTTTGAGTATAGCACGAAATTTTTCTGGTAAATATTGTTAGATTTTAAATAGAAGGCGATCATGTGATACCTTGTCGAAAGTCTGTGAAACGTCAAGATACACTGCAGAGCAATACTTCTTCGCCTCAAAAATTAAAATAATTTCATTTGTAATTCTGTGAATCTGCCCAACTGTTGCATGTTTGCTACGAAAGCCAAATTGGTGATTAGATATTAGTCTCTTTTCTGCTATCATAAGTATTAGTTTCTGGAGAAGTAATTTTTTGAATATGTTTATATGATGGGTAATAAGTTGATTGATCTGTATGACCTAACGTCCTAACCGGGTCCTTATAGGATTTTGAAATCATGATTATTTGAGTAACTTTCCATTATGATAAGAAGTAGCCTGTTCTCAGTATGGCATTAAATAATTGAGTATATAATTGAATGAGATAATTTATACCTGGTAGTTCCTTCAAGATTCGACCGATTATTAGGTCGTATCCTGGAGCTTTTTAGGTGTTTAGAAATAGTGACTCTTAGTTCGCTTTTATCAAAGCTCGTTATTTCAACCATTTGGCAGTATGTTGATAGCGCCTCTTCGGTGACCAAAAACGGCCTCTTCCTCTCCAAAACCTATTTCTCTATTATTAGGAGTGAAGAACATGATGAGATGTTCTGCAAATGCATCTGCTTTCTCCTGGTCAATTCTTGTCCAGTAACCGTCTTGTTTCATAACAGGAGGAAAAGTTTGTTGCAATTGTTTCAGTTTTTTAGTAATCTTTCATAAAGTAATTAGATGTTTCAAGGAGACTAAAGTTGCGTAGATACATTTATATGCCTATATTTTTTCCTCATTTAACAGTTTTTTACGTTTTTAATGGCTTTGTTTAACTTAGTCTTTATTATCGGAGATTTATAGTGTTGCCATTGTTTCCTCAAATTACATTTTTCCTTTCATTTTTCTCATATCGTAATGAATATTGAAATGTAATGTTCCATGGTATCACTAGGTGTGGTCGAACTCTAAGCTACTTGTTGGATAGTCCAATTGAAATGTCCTATTAGTTGTATTATATCATGATCTTTAAGAAACATTTGTGTGTTTAATGTACTTTTCACTTATTCGCGGAAAACATCCCAATTTATTCTTTTGTTATGTAGCACGCAAGGTTGCATCTTTTTAACCACTTTATTATTGACATTAATTATAATAGGAGAATGATCGGAAGACAACTCTAGGCTTGTTTTAATTGAAAAATATGTTTTTGCTATAACCTTTATGACACCAAAGTTAATTATATCTGGTGCTTTTTTTTGTCTATAGGCCAATATCATGGTATATTTTGTGATATAATGTTCAATCGCTTATTAATGATGGTTTTGTAAAGCCTTTAGAATTTGCCTTTAGAATTTGTTAATCTGGATCTCCAGTATTGTTGTTTGGCATTAATCACCAACACTTATAAAACGTGCGCTTAGGGTTTCAAAGAAAATCTCAAATTGTTCATTAACAATTATATCTTTTAGAGGGCAATAGATGAAGTAACAATAAAACCAGAGCAATCTTCAATTTTTATAGTGGATTGTAAGAAATCTCTTTTAAAATTGTCTAATTGTCTAGTTCGTAATGCCATATCTTATTTTTAATGATGATGGCGGTATCGTCATGTGCCGTTTGGATATGATATATTGAGTAAGATGATATTTTGAAGTAATGTTTTTTGATAATAGAATATTTAGCAAAGGCTTTTCTTTGTATTGTACTATATTTTTATTACATTTTAACACTACTTCATTTCGAGAATCATATTGTATTTCAAGAGAATTGCATTGTAGGATTATAGGATATTTTGATGTTTGCTTTATTTTCTTTGCGAAATAATCTTGGGTTCTGCAAAATTAGAAAATATACAGCAAACAGTTATATCATCACATTGCCATAATAAGATGAAATGTATAACATAATATAATATGAATGTTACACAGCATTTACATTATTTGTCATTTCTCACTTTTATTCTTGAAGGAATTATAGTTTCATTGCAGTTATTTTAATATTATTAATAAATACAATAATATAATATAATAATAAGATAATATAAGATAATATAGTTATTATTAAATAAAATTCTTCTTATCTTCTTATAATGTCATACGCTCAATATGACGTATAGGCGTTCATATGTTTATTGCACAATGTGAATTATGCTCTTCTTTTGCATGTCTAAATAAAGTGGCAGAAAATTTATGAATATGTGATTGTCCTGATGAATAAGAGTTTCTTCTGTAGCCATCTTAGGTTTACGTTACTTTCCATATTACTGACACTGAGAGATGCCATTTTCTTCATCTTCGATATTAAAATTATACCGTTTATACTCGATCAGATATCCCAATACGATTTATATAGTAGAAAGAGAAAATGTATATATTCGATCGTTAGTCGAAGAGGGAAATGATTTCTTATCGGGCTGATGCTGGGAATCGAATTCGGATTTTCCAATTGCCAGAAAATCGGCAATTTTATTCCTGAACTATTTCTCCTTTTAAAATAAAATTATATTACCTATTACTCCTATATCTATATTACTCTATATTACTGCTATATAGATATCATTTATATTTGGTATTTGTTGGATAAAATTAAATATATAATTTCATATTCTAATATAACAAATTTTTAATGTATATTCGAAAAAGAAAGGATTTAAAGGAAAAATAATAAATGTTCTCTCTCTTATCTACTTCTTTAATTTGTTAAATTTGTTCATGGATACTATATTTTACCCTTTCAATTATTTTCTTATTGAATCTATATTTACAAATATTAGAAAAAAATACCACGCTAAAGTAAGAATAATTTCACTTATCATGTGAATATATTAAAAAGAATATAATGATATATTACTTCCATCTTCGAATTCAATATGTATGTTTCTATAGTATTATTTATAGTAAATGATGCGGTTTTTATATACATGAACATATGTGTGCGCATATGTAGTGTAAACGGAAAAGAACCGTTGGTGACATTGGGGTATGTTCTGGCATATGTCCAGGGTCTGAGTGGTATCAAGTACGGTCAGGATTTATGGTCAAAGATGCCAATGCATACGGGTATATGTTTAGAAAGTTGTCTAGGACAAAGGGCAATTGCGAAGAAAACCCTTGACGCGTGGGACGACGTGATTCGTCCGGACCGAATAATCATATGTGACGATTGGCCGATAACCTTGAAGTGGGACGCCGCTTTTAGTATATAAAGGGCGAGAGATAAGGCAAGACAGACAGACAGACGAATGACGAACGGACTACGAACGAGCGACAGACGAGGAACAGACGAATAGAAAGTTGTATCGGTGTGAAGCAGAATAAAGAATCTTGTTCCATTAACTTCTTGTTCCATCAACCTGGCGTCGAAAACCCATTCATTTAACATTCAACATCACGTAAGAAATATATAAATCCCGTTCTATTCCCTACAAATTTGAGGATTCGTTCGGGATCACTTATATTTCCTAATATTAAATTTAAAGGCGTTCACACGCATATATATATATCATAAAAGATGAAATTTTCAAGTTTAAAAAATCTCAAATATTTTTTAGCTCATTTCATGAAAAAATTTTTATAAACATATATCCTAAAATGCTTTATTTTCAAAATATGGGATGCCAAAATTGACACAAAAAATGAAAATTTTGAAAATTTAGGAAATGTTTGGAAATGTTTTATTTAAACTTGATATGCATATATTAAGACTTATATTCTGATATAGATGAAATCCATTAGAGACGTGCATACGGATAATCACGTTAAATTTTTTTAATAAAAGAATGGTATGCCACTGCTTTTTTCCAAATTTAACCATTTCTTCTTCTAATTAAAACTTTATGAGAACTGCTTGTGATTTTTTATACGATTAATCGTTTTTTAATTAAAATAAAAAATTGAAATTAAAATTTGTAACGGACTATTTTTTTTTAGAGAACAGATCGTATTATAACAAACGAAAAAAGTGATAAAAAGAAAATTAAAACATCTGGGCGAATAAAAATGGCACACAATAGTATTTAAAAAGAAAATTAAAACATCTAAAAATTAAAGCAATTGGAAATGGCCATTTATAATCATATATACCTCAATTCTCCTTTCCATAGATTAATACGTTTGATATGATTGATTTAAACGTTCGAAAACATTTAGCGTATTATATTCTCTCACTGCAACTACTATGCGATTCCTAAAATCTCTTTGATTCTAAGTAAGTGTAATGTAAACTAATATGAGATATTTAGAAAAAATCTAATCGATTGAAATCCGCACGTTATGGTATTTAAAAATCCCAATTAATCTATTGATAAATTCTCTGTTCAAAAACTGACGAGATATTACGTTGAAGGACGCCATTATACGTTGCATACATGCATCATATATTATTTTGAAATATAAGTGATATATTTTTTTGGCAGGAAAAGTAACTTCAAGAAAAGATTTTGTTAAAATTATAGCTTATAATTATAATATCAATATAGTTTAAAAATACAAAAAAAATAAGATTTAAATATAAATTTCATATTTTGTCTTAAATGTGCTTTGTTAAGATCGATAGAAGTAGTAGCAAAGAAACAGAATAATAGTGAAAGGAATTTTTTTTAAGCTGCAATATAACGATAGGTGTATTACAATTATAATATTCGATATATAAATATAATTTTAAAAAATCGATTGCATCTTTGTAAAAAGTGATTTTTTTGAAAAATGATCAAGTAAAGTTTTTTTTTTAAATAGTAACAGTTAAAACATAAGCGTAATGACTATATGAAATTCTATATTTCAATATTTTATTAATTTTTGAAATTTTATTTCTCTGTTATTTTCCATATTTCCCCACCATATATTACAATACTTTTCATAATGGTTTCGTATATTTTATAAAATGAAGATCATAATTTATATAATAGGATCCTATCTTTTATAAAACAGTCTATTTTTCTTTATAAATCTCAAGAAATTTTATTTGAAATTTTTTTCATTCAATTAACTTCAAAATATATATAAAATAAAAATTAATGAAAAATTTTATAATTGCAAAAATTCGCTTGGTTTCTCTTATGAAAATCGGGTTTTCTGTTATCAAGCTTCTTCAGTTATAAGAATTTTAAATAAAGTTTAACGATTAAAACATAAATAATACTTAGATTCATTTACGTTATCGTGAAATATCAAGAAAAGTTCCAAACATTATAAAAATTATTTAACTCCTAAAATAATCAGCAGAATAGTGGTGAATTTAATATAGTATCTTAGAAAAATATTAGAAACTGTTATCAATGAAAATACACATTATGGAAAAAAAATTTTTTAGACAAAATTTTTCTAGCTCGAAAGGAAATAAATATTAGATACATAGAATTAATCTTAGATGTAGAAATCGAAATCATATGAAAGTCTTATGATATATATATATATATATATATATATATATATATATATATATATATATCATAAGATATATAAATCTCGATAATTTTTGAAACTTTTTTCATTCAATTAACATTCTTAAATATTAATTACTTATAATACGATGGTCGATTTTTAATGATTCCATAAAATAATTATTCCATGAAGAGTAGTCGAATAAAATGTTAAGTATGAAGAAGAGAATGAAGAGATCAGTGTATCGTAGACTTTATTTATTTTCAGGATAAATCTCGTTTTCGATTAAAGGATAACAAGCTTGATCGTATTGCATTATTAAAGTAACATGTATATTTGTAAAACCGTACTTTCTTGAACGTGAGAAATAAAGGAATTTATGTTAATCAACCATCCCAAAGAAATCAAATACTTTCTTCTATGTTGTTGATTCTAGATAACAAAAGCAGATCATCAAGATTATCATGATTTGTTACGATGCGATTTGCGATTTTGTTACAGATTAATTTAAAAATTTCTATTTCATTTTATAAGATTTATTCATTTTACATTAATTCAAAAGAGATTAGATTTTTTAGAGTGGGAAGTACTCGAATTCAAAATATTTCGTTTTGATAATTTGTATTGTAAAGATTTATATGAATAAGCACGCATATTCTGCGCGATATATATGAAATAAGTATATCTGAAGCGTGATATTATTTTTTAATCTATTTTCATCTAAAAAATTAATAGTAATACTTATGTATTATAAAAACTTCACCGTGTTGAACTAGCATTTTTTAAATATAATTTAATGCGTACAGTTACGTGAACAATATGAACGTAAACATTAACAAGAGAAATAAATATGAATATTTTATATTAAATTGTATACTAAAATTGGAACAATAAAAATAATTAACATTAGATATATAGAAAGATTTTGGATAACCTCAAAAAGACTGGTAAGGATAAGCTCAAAAGAAAACGGACCTCCCCGAGAGAATGCGAGATTTTCGACTACTGACAGTCACGTATAGCACATGATGTCTACTTCATATTTAACAATACGCATTCTGCTACGCTAGCTCGTGATGAGGAGCATCGTTATTTCCTGGCATTGGCAGTCCAAATAACATTTATGTGAATGACATGTTAGTAGTTGGTGAAACCATTGAGGAAGCCTTGACGAGTAAGGCACAGACAGAAGCTTTGCTTCTAATTGGAGGATTCCAGCTTAACAAATGGACTGGATCACGCGCAGCTCTTTGCCGAGAGATAATAAGCAACTATTTTCGGATTTCAGAAGAGTGAGTGCCCTTGACATCATTTAAACTTCAAATCAAGACATTTGGCGTTACGTACGATCCTGGGCCGATAAAGAGCCGACAAAGCTTTCACAAGCAAGGATATTCGAGTGGGCAATACCCGTGAGTATTGCAGCTAAGACATTGTTGCAAGATATCTGAAGACCATTTGATGAGTAAAGATCCTTATTGCTAGTGGCCAAAACTAAGATCGCAGCTTTAAGGCCAACATCCATTCCACGCCTCAAACTGTGTGGCACACTTTTGGTTGTATATCTACTTCAAAGAATGGCAGATGGCTTATATTTTAACAAGGATACATTTCATGCATGGAGTGACGTTAGCATAGTCTGAATTTGGATAAAAGCTCGATAGGAGCTTTTTATTGCCAACTGAATGACAGCAATATAGGATCTGGTCCTAGTGAATTGCTAGCGCTATGTGGCCACGAAAATTTGATAAATCTTGCCACACGAGGCATATTGGTCAATAAGTTTAGAGACAAACCACTAGTGGAGACCATCATGGAAACTTTTTTTGAGGTTTGGCCTACTGAGAGTTCAATTGAAAGTTATAGAAGAACGCTGTATATGTTATCTTAGTCAATCCAGTCATTTGTAACGAATTGTTACATCGGTTTTCATTTACATGTCTAATCCAAGTAACAGCATTCTGTCTCAAATGACTACGTAAACCAAGAACAAGGATTCTCTCTACAGAGAAGCTTTGGCGCTATAGGCTACGATAGCTATAATGTTACAGCATTGTTCAACAGCAGGATTTTAAAGAAATACACAGGAATACTTACGCGAGATGCAGATATCTTAACTCTCGACATTGCGATCGTTCATATCAGCAAATGGATTGATAAGAGTCGGTAGTCAGCTTGCTAACACGTCATTGTCATTTCCAGAAAATCACCCGATCTTTCTAGCAAAGGATAGTCATTTGCCATTGCTACTCATAGATTATACGTGAGGCGTACATGCTCGCACTACACGATGGATCGCAACTGATCCGGAACGTGTTGTCTCGCCACTGCTAGATTTCATAATCAAATTCTTTTATAGGGTCAGAGATTAAACAATGTGTACAATGTATTACATTCAGAAGAATCATGGGTCAACAGTAAAACAATATAAACAATGATCAATACAATGATGATTCCGTCGACGGAACCTATATATCAGAAGATCTGTTTAGTTAGAGATTCGTGATAGAACTACTGTCTCTTTGCACATCCATCGTATAAAGAGATCGAGGAATTGCGTTAGAACAAAGGCCTTATTGGCTTTAAGTCTATTATTGGCCATTAGCCATACGGATGGATTTCTCGCAAGTGCGATAACGTATTAGCAGCTCCTCTTCCCCGAAATATTCGATCCACTCAGGGTCGGAGACAGCCCGCCTTATCTCAGCCCGCGTATCACGATTTTAATTTAAAGAACGCGGCGTGATTAAAGATGACAAAATACGAACTAATTGCTTGTACGCATGCGACATAAAAGTTATGATATAATCTAATGCAATAACTGATTTAACTCAAGAATATATATATTTATATATATTTGTATAAAAAGAAAAGAAATTGGTGAGATCGGTGGCGGTAGTGGTACATATCAAAAGCTTGTAAGCGGCATGCGTGGATGTATGAACGCGTCGCGTTCAGAATAAAGGACAACCGCGGAAAAAACCGTCAGCGCTCGAAAGCTCATGGGACGTGATTCATCCAAATTGAATGGTAATATGTAACGATTGGCCAACAATTCTGAAATGTAGTACCACTTTTGAGTATATAAAGGACGAGGGGCAGCGAAGAGATAGTAGTAGTTAAGTAATTGTAGAGTTGTGAATTGCGAAGCCTGTGAAGTCACTTAGCCTATCGAAAGGCGTTATATCTTGGCGAAGAAAAATAAAGAGTTCCTTTTACTTATTGTTTCTTCAATCTGAGACGTGAAAGACCCAGCATACTTAACAATTCCATTCTGATAGAAATATCCTACAAATTTTGAGGGCTCAGCCGGGAGCAACGCAATCGAATTGAGGAATCGTGAATAAAGAACAATTTGAGAATTGCGAATTGCGAGTTGCGGACTGAGAATTACGAGTTGCGGGCTGCGAGTTATAAGTTGAGAACGAAAAACTGAGGATTCATAGGCAGCGAAAAGATAAAATATTGAGCTTAAAAACGGACAATATGTGTGCCAAACATGCAACTGATCTAACGGTGATAAAATTGAAAGAGGAATTAAGAAAGTTAGGTCTGTCCAGCGCGTTACAAAAATGAGTTGACAACATGTTTAAATGAGTCAACTCCCTCCGGTGGATTGAACAACAATCAGATGTTCAAGCGATTGAAGATACAAGAAAAATTGCTAACGAAGGAAGCATTCATGGGACTGAAATACGACCGAAGTCTCAACCTCGAGATGTACGTATACTCGAGAATTGGAGATATTAAAACGAGAAATTGAACTGTTGAAAATTCGTTCACCAATGATCAATTGCACACGCTGCACCAATTCTGCATCCGACGCACGGAGTACGGAGACCAGATTGGTACAATCTAAGATTAACGTAAATATTACAGCGAAGCTTCTCGCTGAGTTCAATGATATGATGGATGATTTTGACACGTGGCAAAATTAATTAAGAGTTCTGGAGCGGACCTATCGATTAGACGGAACACACGAGGGTACTGATCGGCCTATGATTACGAAGAAAAGCTTTGGGATGACTGCTACTGTCTGTAGAGGACTTACTCGGTGGGTTTAAGATTATGTTCGACCATCGACTCAGTGGGATAATGCTGCGTAAGAAATTCGAGGAACGCAGATAGAAAAAAGGTGAATCATTCAATGATCATGCAGCATGTTATCCTGGGAAATCGTATGCCGGTTTAGAAGAAGAGTTTCTTGAATATATCATTGACGATATTCCTGATCACGCGTTGAAAAATCAAGCGCGAGTTAGCGATTTTGACAAGAGCATCGTTGATGATATTGTTTGAGCAAGTTGAGCTATGAGACAAGGAAGAAAGGACGAGCGGTAAGAAAGGATTGCGATCGCAACTGAGAAGAAACAGAGATAGTGAATGCAGAAAAAGCGAGCAGAGGAAGAGGAACTGCTTCAATTGTGGTCTGTCCGATCTGTCAGTAAAGACTTTCTGACGAAGACGCAGGAACCAAAATGTTTCAAATGCGGTGAACATGGACACGCATCAAAATGCGTTGAGCTAATGAGAACTGTGAGCAATACCGACATTGTTATGCGAAGCGATCCGTAAGGAATATGTAAAGGAAGTATCGATTAACGATCAGAAGAAAGAAGCACTTATTAATACTGGGAGCGATATTTGTCTAATACGCACGGATTAATATATTAGAATAGGTGTCCCGAAGTTAGGAAAAAAACGATTCGATTTTGCGGCATAAGTTCAGGCGGTAACTCTAGGCGAGTTTGATACAATTGTAGGATTGATATAAGTGATCCCGAACGAATGCCCAGATATGTAGGGAATGGAGCGGGATTTATATATTCCTTATGTGATGTTGAATGTTAAATGAATGGGTCTTCGATGCCAAGTTGATGGAACAACAAGTAACAAGATCTTTATTTTGCTTCACTGATACAATTCTTATCGATAGGCCGATTGACTCTGTAGCGTCTATTCGTCTGTTCGTCTCCCTGTCTCGTAGTCCGTAGTCTGTCTCTTATATACTAAAAAGCGGCATCCTACTTCAGGGTTGCCGGCCAATCGTCACATGTGATTATTCGGTCCGGACGAATCATATCGTCCCACGCGCCAAGGGTTTTCCTCGCAATTGCCCTTTGTCCTAGACGCAACTTTCTAAACACATGCCTGCTCGCATTGGCATCTTCGACCATAAATCCTGACCGTACTTGATACCACTCATACTCCGAACATATGCCAGAACATACCCCATACACATGTCATCACCAACGGTTCTTTTCCGTTTATACTATACAATTGTGATTATAGAACAATTCGTGTTCATGTCGTCTCGGATGCGCCCATGAAATACGAGTTGCTCATTGGTGCAGATTTTCTAAAAACTTCAGATTACGATGAATGCTGAAGAAGTTGTTATCAATGCTTTGGAGCCTAATCCGGAAGATAAAGAAATTTGCCAGATGTACTTAGATTCGGACAAAGTAAATAATATAGACGTGACACATGTACTGAATACTGAGCATCGAGATGCAATCAAAAGTTTGATCGACAAATACAAATTATAGAAAACGCGAGAAATTAAATTGAAAATGATTATATTAAAAGATGATGAGTTTGTATATCAAAGAGCAAGATGGCTGTCACCAATCGAGAAAAAGCAAGTGAATGCGCAAATCGACGTGAATATGCGAAGATATTGTGCAATCATCCTTATTAGAGTATGCGGATTCTAACGTATTAGCTCAAAAGAAAGACGGCTCGATTAGATTATGCATAGATTACCGACAGTTAAATAGAAAAATAATTAAGGATCGAAATCCTTTATCACTCGTGGAGGATCAACTCGATGTAGAGCGCGAAATATTTTAGTATATTTGATTTAAAGAATGAGTTTTTTCATGTCTCTATGGATGAGCATAATCGGAAATTCATTGTTTTTATCGTGCCAAACAAACGTTACTGCATATTCCTTTCGGCTTGTGTAACTCACCAGCCATTTTCTAAAGATTTATTAATTTTCCAAGATTTGATACAGAACAAAATAGTGCTAACTTATATGGACAACTTGATAATACCTTCTATTAATTATGAGGCAGGAATAGAGAATCTTCGAGTAGTATTGAAAGTCGCAAGCGAAACTGGATTAGCGATAAATTGGTTAAAGTGTCAATTTTTACAACAACGTGTAGAATTTCTTGGTCACGTAATAGAGAACGGTCGTGTGAGCCCATCCGAGCGTAAAACGAAGGCAGTTCGGAAATTCTCCGAGTCAAAATCGATAAAGCAAGTTCAAAGCTTTCTGGAATTAAGCAGATATTTCAGGAAATTTATTCCTCAATATTCTATTATCGCGCGTCCATTGATTAATTTGCTAAGGGAAAGATAAAATTCGAATTTGGCGAGAGAAAAAGAAAAGAAAGAAAAATCGTTTATGTGTTTAAAAAATTTTTTGCAATAGCTCGATTCTAAATTTATATGAGGTCATCGCAGAGACCGAGACGTATACGAATGCGTCAATGCATTGATACGGCGCAATACTTTTGTGGAGAAGCAAAAGCAATAACGCGATGCATCCAGTCTATTATTGCAGTGGAAAAACCATACCTGCGGAAGAGAAATGAGTTCGAATGAGTTACGAATTAGAGATGCTAGCTATTGTAAAAATACTTAAGAAATTCCGAGTTTATTTGTTGGGCATACCATTCAAAATTATTACTGACTGTCGTGTGTTCATGGCCACAATGAATAAGAAAGATTTGTGTATGTGCATAGTGCGGTGGACCTTATTGCTAGAAGAATTTAATTATACAATCGAACATCGGTCGGGTAAAAGCATGGCATACGTCGATGCATTGAGTCGTTACCCGGTACTGCGATGTATGTTAATAGATATCTCTAGGATTGGTCTGTTAGCGCGGATAGAGAAAGCATAGCAAGACGATATTGATGTTAAAAGAATTTTTGATCTTGCTGAAAGATCGACGGATATGTTACGACGTATACGCAGTATACTTTTTAAGGAGATAAATAATGATTTGCAGATTGTTGTACTCGCTTCGTTAAGACCTCAAGTTATCCGGCAAGCACATAAGAAAGGGCATTTTTCAGTCACAAAACAGAGACGTTATTAAATCAAGAACATTCTGGATTCCGAATATTAGAGATAAAATTTAGAAGGTAATTAGAAACTACGTTCCTTTCATACTAACTGAGAACAAACAGAGTAGGCAGGAAAGATTTCTGAATGCTATTTCTAAGAGAGAAGTGCCGCTCGATACTTATCATATCGATCATTTAGGACCGCTCCCTACTACTAAAAATTATATTGCTCATTGTTGACGCGTTCTCCAAGTTTGTGTAATGTATGAAAACCACTAATGAAAACCACTAATGTGGCGGAAATGTTAAATATTCTAAGGAAATAGTCGATTGTTTTTGGGGATCCGCATTGTATAATCTCAAATCGAGGCATTCACGTCAAATGATTTTCGAAATTATTGTAAAATATCGAACATATATTTATCATGACCGGAATACCGAGAGCTAACGGTCAAGCAGAGCGAGTAAACCGCATGTTGATTCCTTGTTAATTAAGTTTGCGAATCCGATACGAGAAGAGTGGTATAAACATTTAGATTTGGCGCAGCAATGTCTTAATATAATTAAGACATATTAAAGTTTGGGCACGTCCCCATTTAACATATATTATGTTATTTAACATATATTATTTAACATATATTTAATGTATATTATTTAGAACTCATGCGCGGCTGCGAAATAATTATGAAGTTCGCGAATTATTAGAGAAAAAGTGGATCTCTGAATTTCAAGAGGATCGCGACGGAATTAGAGACTATACGAAAGAGAATATTGCAAAAATTTAGGAGAAAAATAAGCGTGGGTTCAATATAAAGCGAAAAAAAGCGTATCACGAAAACGATTTAGTAGCGATGACGCACGCAGCAAGAACCAGGACTGAAACTGGCTAATAAGTACCTCAGTTCCTACAAAATCATTAAAGTCTTGCGTAATAATCGGTACATGATTAGGAAAATGGGTGATCATGAGGATCCATGGAGAACATTCACTGCTGCCGATTATGTAAAACGATGGACGAGCGAGATAGGTAATCCTCGTCAGGTGAGGAATCGTGTGAGTTAGAGTTACAAAATAATAATAATTGATAGATATCCGGGGCGGATATCAATGCAGGATAGCCGAGTGCAGTATAAAAGAAAAAGAGATTGTCTGTGGCAGAATATATCAAAAGCTTGTAAGCGGCGAAGCGTATACAGGTATGCGTGTATGTGTGTGGATGCGTAGTACTTTTGGATATATAAAGGACGAGGACAGCAGAGAGCCAATAATAGTTGAATAATTGTAGAGTTGTGAATGTGAAATCTGTAGAGTCAGCTAGTCTATCGAGAGATAGATCGTTATATCTTGGCGAAGAAAAATAAAGAGTTCCTTTTACTTATTGTTCATTTTGTCGAAAACGCATCATATTTAACAATTTCATCCTGATAGAAATATCCTGCATATTTATATATGTATGAAAAGACGGAGATTTGGAAAGCATATAACTTATAATAATGATTGATCATATAAATAATCGCGCGCGTGCACGTGTGATACATATGTGTAATTTCATATCTTTTTATACATTGTTGTTAAGATTTATATGAGTCATTTCTGGTTTTTAGAAAGTTTTCTACGTAAACTACTTATATCGAGGCTTATCTCGAGTATGAGTCACAAAGTGAAGAAATAAAGCCGTCACCGTTGCCAACACAAAGAAAGGTCGTTATCGTTTGCTTACAATGAACAATAAAGGATCAGTGTCTTCAGTGTCTTGCGCGAAGCCAGAGGCAACGCATTTTTGTTAGAGCAAGTATCTAAATATTGTAACTGTTAATTTGTTTGACAATTAAAGAAGATTGTTGTGTTTTCTACGACCCTCATTTTTATTGAACATACTCCCTAGAACCGGCAATAAATAAATATCTAAATGGTGTTACGCGAAATTATCGAAGGCGCGCTAACAATTGTATTTATTTTATGTAAAGGTTTTTTTATTTATATTTTCAACCTGATATTTTATAAATATTTAATATTTTTTTATATTTAATTTTATATTTTATATTTTATATCTATATTTTAAATATCTTTTTAAATTTATTTAGGAATTCTTGAAGAATGTCCAATACACAACATTATTTTTGAATAAAAAATATGAAAATAAATTTCATAGACTTTCATTGTTTTCAGATTTAAGTATCATGAGATCTGATGATAATAAATGATACACTTATATATCGATGTATTTTTCTGATATTCTTTGAAAATAAGTTTTGCTTATGAATCTATATAATTAATAATAATATCATTACAACATATTTACAACATATAGTTTACAACATATTCCAATCGACGTGTATCGTTATAAAGAGATCACAATTGTGAATAACGTTATCTTAATTTCTTTAAGATGATATTATAATTATACTTAAAAAGAAAGTAAAAAGATACTAAGTATACTCGTAAATATACGACTATATTTTTTTAATAAATAATTTTTCAGTAAAAATAATATTAGAAAATTACTTCAATTGCGCGAAAGAAAAATAAGAGATCATTTTACTTTATATATATATATATATATATATATATATATATATATATATATATATATATATAGATGTAGGACCAGTAAGAGATCAACGAAGATGCATGTGTATCGGCAGTTTAAAACAACGGTGAATCAAAGAGAAATGGCAGGTTATTGAAACCGACTAACATGCGATTGTTATTATTCGCTAATAAACTTTCAGTCAAAGCATCGGTCGCCCTTTAATGCTTGATCAAGAATTGTTGTTTCTTAATACCGCCGAAATCCGTCGTAAACCTATTCATTATAAATTAAATCATTTCCTCTAATCGAAGTCTCTCAGTATTCATCTTATTTCTAGTTTTCTTTTCTAGTTTTGCCTACAAAGAGATTTCTCTATATATATACATATGTATAAAATATTCTGGAAAAAACAATGCAACAAAAATATTTCAGCTATATATATAAAATATTAAACATTATATTTCTTTTTATTTCCATATATATATATATGTATTTATATATATATATATATATATGTATTTATTTTTTAAATTTTCATATTTATTTTCATTGTATATATACATAGAAATAAAAACAAGAAAATATAATATTTATTATATTTAACTGAAGTAATTTTATTATATCCTTTTATATTATACATCAACAAAATATTTTATATATACATCAACAGAAAATGGAGATAAGGAAATTATGAAAATAAATATAAAAATTTTTAAATATTAGAATCCTATCAGAAATCGTTTTTTATCTTTATAAAAGATATGACACGAAGGAAACTTTTTCATTTAGCAATAAATAAATTTATAATTATATGAAGCTTTAATAAGACATAAAATAACATAATTCTTAGGATAATATAATTATAATCAGAAAGAATATGTTTTAAATATTAACAGATAGAAAATTTGTTTATAAGAGTTTGATGTTGCTAAATACTTATTTATTATTTATTTATTACATTATAATCTCTTGATGATGATACGCATTGTATTAAGCAAATGATAACCTTTTTGCATATTTTTGTTTTCTTAGATACTTGTATTAAGATTACAAGAATACGACATAAAAGATGAATATTAACAGCCATATTCAAAATTTCTACAAAATTTCTACAAAATAAATAAAATACTGATCATATAAATATACAATAAAATATTGATGATGCACATCGATCATTATCATAGCTAATAATGATAACTTTCGTATAATGATAGCTTTCGTATATCATGATTGATAATTGATCATTACGAGGCTTCTTTGTGAATATCAATTATTACATTAATCTTGCATCTTATTATTAATCTTATTATTATTTCTAGATTTTTGACGAATAATAAAAGCTTGAAATATATAATGTTCAAATATATATTCTGGCTTTTTTAGATAATTTGTTGATTCATCTATAATATTTTGAAATATTCCTTTAATCTATTTTTGCTTTCTCTCATATTTTTTTATAAAATAATAAAATCTTTATTATTTAATATTGGGAATTCGCTGGTCGATCGACGCCGGTCGAAGACCGAATTAAGAGAATGTATACTCAGATATGGATTTAAAGTAAAAATAAATACCCTACAGTTGAGTTTTTTTTGATAGTTACAAGTAATGATTTGTTGACGGAACCTATATTTGTCGATGAGATTCGTTTAGTTAAAAATTCGCAACAGAATTATTTTCTTCTTGCATGACCGTTATGTAAAAAGATCGAAATGGAATTACAAAAAGTCTTATTGGCTTTTATTGACCGTTAGCGGCAAGCGTTGTGAGCTAAGATCAAAAGAAGCCGCGATGTAATCATTTGTCTGCCGATGGATTTTCTATAAATGCGATAACGCATTAAGAGCCCTTCCTCCGAGTTATTCGATCCACTCGATCGAAAAACAACCCATCTTATTATATCTAATTAATTATTGTCAATTATTCACTTTTGATATAAAAGACGTGGCGCGATTAAAAAATCGCCAAATCCGAATATTTAGTATTCGCGAAGATTCATTTTCTCACGTGCATAGCCTGAATAACATAAGGATAGATATATCTGTATCTTGTTTTTTATCTCTTTTTTTTTATTATCTTTCAATTCGTTTTCGCGAATAAGAATCGAAAATTGATTTTACATAATTAATCATTGGTTTCGGTTCGTTATCTTTTATATAAATATTATACATATTCATCATATTTCTATTGCTAACATTATTCCTTTAGATATTCCTCGAAAGATAAAAAGATAGTCTTTGATGCAATAATCGATTATTTTTCTGTTGCACTGTTTTATTTATCTATATATGTACATATATGTTTATATTTTCCGATTTTTATTGCTAGAATTATAAAATTTATTTTAAGATTTAGCGATTAAGATTTAGCGATAGTGTATGCAACAATTATCAAGTTAAATATGTCTACTTACATAAATGCATTGTTATTAATAAATCTTATAAAAAAAAATACCAAATATTCTATTTGATTTTATCAAAGTACAATATAACAAAATTTTATCTATTATATATATTTATATATATTCTCTATTTATTTTATTATTATAAAAAAATGTATTTAAAAACTTCCTAAAATTGGTATTTGAAAATAATTTTCGCTAATTATAAAAAATATGTAGAAAAATATATTTTATTATAATAGTTATATCTTTATTATAATATTATAATAAAACTGTGTGTATACGAAGCACAAAATATTGCAAATAATTACAAAAATATAGAAAAGCGTATTATGTGTGTTAAAATATTCACATATATCTATTATAACTAAAAAAATAAGTAATGTATGCAAATATTATATTAAAATTCTGATATTAATTTATCATTATTAATTCTATATATATATATATAGAATTTTTTTCTTATGAAACGTATGACATGAAAAAGATCATCTTGATTTAAAAATACGTAATTCCAATAATATTTAGATAATAATTATAAAATAATGAAATAATTGATAATTATAAAAGATATTTTTAAAATATTATGATTAGAAAATTCTTTTAAAATAAATTTGATGTTGCAATATACAACTATGTATAGCATAAGAATATATATATGTATATATATATATACATATATGTATATAAAATTAAAAAATATATATATATATATATGTAAACCAAATATGAAATAATAATTTAAAAATAATAACTTATATATATAAAAATCGACTTATAAATGATAAATATATATAAAACAAAACAAAATATAAACATATATAAAATAAAATATATATATAATTAATGTAAATGTGTTTAATAAGTATAGTAATAAATATATAGTTAATCTAGTCAAGTTTTTTTTCATTAATAAAATTGTTTAATAACGATATTTTATTAAAATAAAGTAATAAAATGTCTTTTATTATTATCAATCATTATATTCGTTTTTTTAAAATTGTTCGCGGAAATTAACTGATTTATCGATCTCTTTAGATGAAGGAATCTCTGAATTCATATATAGCTTAATAGGTTTGCAAGAAATGTAATAATGATTAATAATTAAGATAGGATATTAATAATTATGTCTATTGTCAGTATGATGATAAGATAATTAAATAGATATATAAGAATTTCTATAAGCAATGTTGAAGGCAAATCATTTGAACAAGTATACGAATAAAAGGATAAAAAAGGAAATATTTATAATATTTTTCCTTTTCTTTTGCCTCTTCTTTTCGAAACTGATCTGATTCTCATAATTGAAGAAGAATTGAAAAATTCTACTGAAGGTAAGAGTTTTGCGTTGAATATCAATTTTTGATATAGTGTTTTATCATAACATGTTTCTCGACATGCATGTTACTTTTATTGATAATTTGCCGGAAAAATATTACAATAAAATGACTGTATTTTATTGCATTTTATATATTTTCCGAGATTTTTCATTATTCTTATTTTATATGATTGAAATGAATTTAGACTGAATCATAATATCCGATATTTACCAAAAAGTTACTATAATGAAATATAAAAGGGAATATTTTTACGATATTTTTATGATATTTTATTTTTTCTCTAAGAGAAAAAATAAAGCTATTTTTCACTCTTTTATTATATCGTTTATTAATTTGATATCGTTAAATAGTGAGGTATTATATTAAATTGCCGCATTCCACTTTTATTATTTGACAAATTATAACTCATTTATTAAATGAGAATTGATAATCTCAAATTTTTGTTATCTAATACTGATTTTTTGTATGATTTTATCATTTAATGTTTTTTATGTCTTCATGTCTTTCTCTTCAAATTTTTTATTATTAATTAAATATATAATTATAATTTCCGAAATGATGTTGATTTTATAATTTGTGAATTTGATTCGCCCATTTCCAAAATAGTTTAAAACGAAAAAGCCTGCGGAATAATTTCTGAAAAATGAAACAGAAATTATTTAAAATAATTTCTCGCTAGAAATTATATATAATTTTCAATCATTCAGCTACTGTATATTTCTCTCTTCTCTTTTCTTTTCTTTTTCCTTCTTTCTCTTTCTTTCTCTCTCTCTCTCTCTTTCTCTCTTTCTTTTGCAGTCCATAAGAAAAGATGTTTTGCGGTTATAATTATAATATATAATATTTATTCACCCACAATGAGATAAAGATAAATTCCAGGTCTTTATAACAAATATGCCGAGTTTTTTATTTATCTAAAATTTTAAGTAAATTAAATTTATGTTAGTAATTTCATTTATAAGAATATTTTCATAAATAGTACTATGATTTTGAAATAACATTTAATAAAACGTATTCAGAAAAATAATTACGAATTGTGTTTTGTTATTCTGGATTTGAATATTTGTTATCACAAAAGAATTATGAAAACAAAAAATATGTAGGAATAAAGATTATTAGATATAAAAGCATTTAATATTATTTAAATTGAGATTTAAATTAAATAACATTTTAAATTCTAGATGGTATTTCTTGTATTGCATGGTATTTCTTTTATTAATTTATTTGCTTCATTTGCAATGATACATACAAATTAATGGAATTTATCAAAATATTGAATATCATTATATGTAGTGATCAACTTATTGACTCATTGCAATAGATGTTGCATTGCACCGTGACATTCTTGATACTTTCAGTTTTAAATTTTTCTTTTTTTTTAATTTCTTTCGTGAATAATTTTCTCGACAAGCAATATCAAGATTAATACTCTAATCTGTCCTAATGAACAAACAAGTCTTAGCCCCGTATATGTGTAAATCATATTTCATTTTTATTTCCTTTCTTCTTTTAAGACTCTTTTTAAATTTCTGATCTATCAGCTATTTATTCTATTCATATTTTTGCATCTTACATCAATTTGTACATTTTTCCTTTTCTTTAAGAAATTGTCCCAATTAGTCCCAATTATTCGATATTAAAATGCTTCATTATCGATCGTTATTTTATGAAAATTTCAGTTTTCTCATCCAAATAAGTTTTCTCTCAATCTGAATTTCCTGTCGTTTCTTCTAACGTATACATTTTCAGCTCGCAATCCATTTGATTTAAATAAAATTGTAAGAGGATAGTTATCTATTTTTTATATATTAAAAACATCACATTACATCTCACTCATAGTAGCAAATAATTACATCTTAAGATGAATATCATTCTTGCTTGTTATATGTATCCGATATGGGATTAGCTAACTTATTTTCATTATAATTCAAAATCTCGAGATATCTGTAATATTTACGAGATTCAAGATGTTATAAGATAGGTGAGAATCAGGAAACAAGTATGAAGAGATCATGACAATAGGATGGATGATAACTGGTTTGCACTTTATCGCAAGAAATGAAAAATTAAACACTCTTAGGCCATCTGAACTTCCATTGATGGCAGTTGGACATCAATATCATAGGAAAACAGACATACTGGATAAAATATAGGATATAGTTTTATATGAAGATGAAGAAGAAGAAAAAAAAGGATCTCGAACAAAAAACGAAGAAAAGAGAAAAAATTCTTTATTTTATTTATTCTGTTTGTAGATTATTATCACATTGTATATTATTATAGGCAGATATACATTTAAGGAAAAAAATATTTATCTCTTTTTCCATGTAAAAAAGAAAGATGTTTCCATGGAAAAGAAAAATTATTGAATGAATATTATTTTTCTTCTTAAGTTTTATTTATATATTTTATATATTTAGTCATATTTTTTATTTATATCTATTATATTTATATTTGTATTGATTAAGTGCGAGTATTTTCTGAAGTTTGTTGTTTTCACGCTTTATTTAAAAAAAAAACTAAATTATTTTGGTGTTGATTTTAAAATAGAAGACATACTTTTAGATGTGCTTTTATTCTATAATTCTCTCCTAATATTCTATCTTACTTTTATTTTTATATCCCATTTATGATGTTAAAAATCAAACATATTGCCTATTCTTTTTGTCGTTTTCATTAATTAAAATAAATTTCTTTATAATCATAGTACACATTTGTTTTCAATAAGAATCATATATTAAGACTATATATTAAAATTTATATTTATCATGAATATACATAATTTAAAAAATATTTATTTTCTATTTTCATCTTATATATACGTGCATGCGCGTATGTTGTGTTTGATTAACAAGATACATACATATTCCAATATTATAAAATTTTAGAATTTTAGAATTTATTTTTTATGAATAAAAACAGTTTATATATTGCATATATTTATATATACTATGTATCTAGATATCACCTAATAAAAACATTTTCGATCTCCATATTGCATTTTCTGTTACATGAAATAAACGAGAAAACGACGAATTAATAAACTTGATAACTACCCATTTATTACTGGATTATAAAATTATTATCTTATTATATTAATTATTATAATATTAATATTTATTCCTATAATATTTATTCCTATTCGATATTAAGTACACAATACATACAAATTTTACCTATATATATATACATATATACAAAGCGATACATATAATCTGCAATACATATCTATTACACTTGTTACATTTATCGTTGTTCGATAACTCAAGTCAAGAATCCTCAAAGCATTTTTTGAAAGAATCTTAAAGAAAAACAATGAAGAATAGCATGCCTGGTGAAGAATAGCATGATTAGTATTTCTTTTCCAAGATAAACGACACAAATAAAAGAGAGACAAAATAACATTTTTTGTTATCTATCTCAGTATGAATGAAAATAAACGTGATAGATAAAATAAGAAGATAATATGATTATCCTGATATCTCTCCTCATAGAAGATATAAGGATAGTATAATCGTTTTTCCTTGTTAAACTCACCGTGCCACAGAAAAATTCTCTATTCGCTGTAATTATATATTTTGGCTGCACTTTTCAAATATTTGCTTCAAGAATATTATATTTTATTATGAGATTATTTTTTATATGTTCCTCAAATTGCAGGATAATATAGAGCTGAATTTGTAATTTGACTTTTAAAATTTGATAAAATATGAAAATATGGTCTCGTAGACACTTTCATGCATAGCTAATTACATGTGCTTTAGAAGAAAAGAACTTTAAAAGTGCTTTAAAAGAACGAAATTAAAATTTTAACATTTGTCTTTCCTTAAGCTCTGTTCTGTTCTTCGCATATTGTTGATTATGAATGTGAATCATTATTAGAATGATTCTCGGTCTATTTTAGTTAAAAAATGAGTTTCAAATTCTAATTTACCAATCTTCGCGAGATGTCTCCATAGTTCTTTCTGACAGTTTTTAATAATCTCTTAAACTTATTTTATTATGCGTATGTGAACTTGTAAAATAAGAACATGAAAAGAGGTTAAGTCGTATTGTATCGTTGTACGTTGTTGAACAGAAAACTTTGTATAATATCGACATCATAGATATATGAAAATGTCTATAACAACAAAAGATTTGGAGACTAAGGAAATAGAAAATAGAACTTTAATTAAGATCGTAGAGCGACCGACATTTATATTAAAAACTAGAGAAGGAGAAAATAGAGCCGTTTCCCCAAGCCAACGTACTATAACCAAGTATATATTCCTTAATTAATTGTAATAGAATTTAATTCAATTTACTTAGTATGTATATATATAATTATATATATAATATATATAACAAATTATAATACAGATATTATTTTAGAAAAGATGCAGATATATCCTCAGGAGCATCAACAAAGATACAAGATTGTAAGGAAATTATTAAATATATATATATATATATATATATATATATATATATATAAAATAATTTACAAATGTGTGCTATGGATACTATAAATATTTATGTGTATAAGTAAAAGTAAAATAATATAAGCAAATAATGTTTCAGTAACACGTATGATAAATATATGTCCTGAAATGACCACTTGTATCAAATTTATGGATGAAAATATGCAATTATGCGAAGGTCCATTAGATTATTTACATGATCAACAGAATTTTCTAGTTGTTGGATGCGTAGGTGCACAAGGTGTTGGTAAATCAACGATTATGTCATTGATAACATCAGAATATTCGTAAGTATTTTATCGTATAATATCGTTATATATATATATATATATATATATATATATATATATATATATATATATATATATATACATTGTTTGTCATATTATTTTAGTATTATATTAATTCTATTTTAATATAACATTTAATATAATGCAATATTAATATTACTTTAAAATTAAAGTTGGATATATAGAATGTCTTAGATTTTGTACATCTTTTATTAATATCAAATGTTAACATTATTGTTTATAAAAAATATAATTTTATAATACAAAAACATTGAGATTTTAATAGTTTTGAGTTTTTAATGTTTTTATTATTTGTAACAATTATAATATTTACTATTAAATACTCATTATTTAGTCAATTGTTCAGCTGCTCTTCCCATACATAAATAATAAACTTTGTGAAGTAAATCAGAACTAGAATAAATAACATGGTTTTATATTATATGGCTTATTTGACTTATATTACATTATTTGACTTTATTTATATTACTTTGCGTAAATAAATCTATTACATACAAATATATATAACATTTCATTATACAGAATAAGGACATTTCTCAATTAGATGCTTAAAAAGAGTTAAATAAAAAGCATTTAGATTTGATCAGTTAAGTCATTGAAATTTAGTAGTTTATGTCCTCCAATATAATAGATCACACAATAATGTAGTAATAGATATATTAAAGATAATATTAAAATATAATATTAAATATAATATTAAAATAATTATATATAATAAGATATATATCAAATATTAAAGATATATTAAAATAATTCATTAATATTGATATCAAAATTCTTATCATGTGAAAAATGTTATTTATTTAAGTATATTTTCTGCTATATTTTCTAAATATACAATATTATAGAAATTTTAGATCATTTACTTGTTCAATTTTAAATATTTTCTATGTAGAAATTTATAATATTGTATCTTTATAATTTTGATATATATTAATTATATATATATATATATATATATATATATATATATATATATATATTATTGGAATTTTTCACTTTGAAATAAAGAATTTACTATTACAAATGATATGTAATAGAATATGAAGTTTGAGACATTCTATATATGCATATGTTTGCTATCTTTTTGTTTGTTATCATATTAATATTAATATCATTCTAAGAATTTTATTTTGTGACTAGGTCTGATATTTTTCAAATTCAAGATTTGTCACACCATGAAAGTGATATAAATTGTACTTCTGGCATAGACTTTTTTGTGACTAAAAATAGAGTAATATATCTAGATACACAACCAATTATCTCTGGATGTGTAATTGATTATTCTACATTCTTTGATCAAAAAAAAAGTGCAGCTGATTTTGTGAATACAGACTCCAATTTGGAATTACAGTCGCTCCAATTTGCAGCGTTTTTGTTTTCAGTATGTCATGTTATTATATTTGTACAAGATTGGTTTGTTGATACAAATTTGGTAAGGTAATTATTTAAGATTTTTTATCCTTTTTTATTTTTTTTCTCTTTTTTCATATAAGCTTATCACACATACACATACACACACTCTCTTTGTTTCTTTTTTTTTCTTACAGATTTTTACAAACTGCAGAGATGTTAAAACCATCTTCAACAACTATTATGGATCAAGATTATGTAGAATACTATCCTCATATTGTATTATTGCACAACAAAGCTGAACTGCAAGATTTCATGCCTACTACTTTAAATAAAATGAAGGTATTGCATATATACATTGCACATTTTAAAATTGATGTGATTTTTATAATGTCATATTACTTTGTTTTACTTGTAAATCTTTTTCAGGAATTTTATAATAAGGTATTTTCCAATTCTAGACTACAAACTCATAGTGGTATAAATATGGATCACTGTTCGACAGAAAGTGGTCTAAATTTGTTTTTGATATCTTTCAAAAATAAAGAAGGTATGAAATTAATTTTTAAATTGTTGGATGAATTTTTTACAAAAAAATATTAAAACTTGATATGCTTTTTGTAGAAGATATAATCTTTTGTGAAAATGAAAAGGTCCTTATAGAGAAATTGCGAACAAAAATACATGGAATTTCTAGAAATCCAATGACACCATCAGTATTAACAGAAAGAAGCTGGTAAATTAAATAACAATTATGAATATCGAATAATTATATCAACAAAAAAAACTGATAAAACAGTGTTTTATCAATAGGTATCATTATGTCTCCAAAGTTATGGATGCAATAAAGAAAAGCCATCTATCTTCTGAATATGGCAGATTAATGCCTTAAATTCAAAAGCTTTTTTGTTGCTAATAGACAATGGAGAAATAAAATGAAAAATACACAAAGGTATAATTCATTTTCTTTATTATATTTGAGATATAATGCTTTTATAAATTATAATATATTAAGTTAAATTGTTTAATGTACAATATAGATATAATACAGAATAAAGTTATAACATCGTGTGTTGAATGTCGAAAAAAGTTGCAGGAGTTGAAAAAATCGAATATAGTTTTATTTTTATCATTAATGTTTTGTTCTGTTTGTATGATATCCACAATTACAATGATTTACATGTAACAAAGTTGATATCTAATAATCTTTATTTTCATATTTTATATCATCATGTTTTATGTTTTATGTTTCATGTTTTATAGGATTCATTTTATTCTATGAGTTCTTCCTCCAACAAATAGAATTGGTTTTGGCATACATCGTATTTGTATTGTTTTATGAATAATCTTCCTGTTCACTGTCAGCTTGCTGCATAGATGCCATTTGTGCAACAGCTTGTAATTGTTGCCATTGCTGTTGTTCTGCAACTGCCTGTTCTTCTCTCGCTTTAGCAAATAGTTCCTGTTGTTGTCGTAATAATTCCTCTTCCGGAATGCCCAAGTTTTCTAGTCTAGTGCTTTGACGTCTCCTCTTAGCCGCTACAGCTTTACAATCTCGTAATACAGCTTCAGCTTCAGCATTGTAATCGCCAAAACCTAATTTTTCAAGGGCTTGTAAAACGTGTTCTGCATTTATAGTTTTTTTTTGTTGTTGATTACAGATTTCATTCGCTTCAGAAGACAGTAAATGAATGAACTCTGTACAGCAGTTCAGGATGAGTTCTCTGGATTCATTAGCAACACGAACGTGAGGCAAAATTTCTTTGATTATTTTGTTAATCGAAGCACGAGGAAGAGTGAGCTCTTCATCATCAGTTGGTGACATCGTAGCCGAGGCCATTTGGTTCCTGAAAGATGAACAACATATTACAAAATTTTCTAAATTATAAGATCAGAAATTTAGCATATGTAATTATCATAATTATATGATAAATATAATTATGTTGCCGCTATTATATCAGTGCGCATGAATATGTGCATATTTATGCATACTAATTTTTTTTATTGTTGATAAAAAAATATAAATCTGTATAAAATAAATTAAATAAAATTTTAACTTTTATTAATTATGATCAATAATCATTTTGAAATTAACAATGATTATTATCCGAAATTGTTAACTGCATCTTTTATAATTTTATGGTTATTTTATTATGATATATCATATCTAATAAAAATTTCCAATAAAACTTTCATATAGACAATTTATCATCTTATCAAGTATATTCTTACATACTTAATATGAGATTATCAGATAAGAATTATTCAGATATGTTTTGCTAGAGATAAATCTTATTTGCACTTTAAAGCTTCGAAGTAAAGTACAGTATTATCGAATAAAACGGATATATTGTTCAATGAATTGCAACAAAATTATAAAATAATAGTAGAAAAACGATGTAAGATCTACGTTATTTATTTATATCATAGTATATTATAAAATGAGATGTCTACATTGCAAATGTGCAAATCAATCTTAATATATGGCATAGTTATCGTACTATTATTTAATACATGTGCAACAAATGTAAAAATCGCAACAGCAGGATTTGTTGGTATTATAAAAAATATTACAGTATATGCTTTCGAAGATGAAATTGATCTCAAGAATAAAGACATATACGCATTGAAGTCACTGAAATTAAATATATCCTGGATACCGCCAAATGGAGAAAAACAACCTTCTTCATACAGGTGGGCATTTAAGCCAATTACAACTAGTTTAATACCTATTATTTAATTATTATCCATAAGAATCACATAAATATTTAATACATCTATTTCAATGGTTACATGTTATAGCATTATAATTACAAGCATCCCAAAAGATACTGATATACATAAAATAGAATGTAGAGAAAGTTCTGCATTTTACACTGTGCAGAATAAAAGTCCATTTAGTTTGTTAGTGCCACAAAATAAATTTTCAAATGACATGCCGGAGATATTGATACATCCGAATTGTACGTACAAAATACAAGTGCATGCCAATCCAAGAGCCAGACCGAGCCAAGAAAAATCACTGGAGGTGAGAATCATTATGAGAAAACATTATGATATGCTCAAATAAAATATTACATTTTAAAGATGTTTCCATTATGCAGGTCCTCTATACAGTTCCAGAATGTGTTGGTCATAAATGTAGCTGTGCAACTGCAAAAACTGCTTTGCCTATTCCAAAAGTAGAAGCAATTCAAACAAAAAAAGCTGTTATTATAAATTGGAACATTGCATCAAACAATTCTGATATTAATTCTTATGTAATTAGGTAAAATTATTTTTTATTTAATTAATTGTGTTGTTGCTGCGTATTTTCAATTATATAATCTATGATATTTCAGTATTGGCATGCCATTATTGACATCAAAAGCAGGACATCCTGTATATAATATTACAAAAATAAGTAATGTGGCTTCTACGACGCGTACCTTTATCTGGAATTTGAAGATTAACGAAGAATATATTAAGATGAAAAATGGATATAAAATATTGGTAGCAGCAACAGATCACCGAAGTTGCTTAGGAACTCAAGGCAGTTTCATTATTGTTATTGCAGAGGAGGCAAATGAAAATGCTATAGTGTGTATCTTTAAAAAATATTAGTGAACTATTGAAGTGCATATATAACATGAAATTAATATGTAATATGTTTCAGTGGCTATTGCTCATTGGCATTGCTGTTTGTATTATAATAGGATTTACCATGGTGTTGATATATAATAGAAATGAATATCAATTTATATCTGCAACCAGATCTTTCCGGTAAAATAATTGTATAAAATAAATTGTATTATGTTTTTGTTACAATATTTTAAATATCTTGATATTTTCTATATTAAATATAACATATAAAATATAAACATTTTTATTTTCAAATAATAGGCGACAAACAATACCTCAATTTTCCCTTTGTAAGGCTCGATGGTCAAAGTTAATTCTTCAAAAAAGCAATATTATGTATGTTGAGCAACGATCTCAGGTAAATAAAAAAGATATAACCAATTAAAGATTAAATTCTGATGCACTCATACAGTTTAGTATTGTTTATTGCAGGATGCACGTTGCAAAGCACTTGATGGTAGTAATGCATTTGAAGTGCCATACGAATACATAAGTCTTATGTATAAATTAGGAGAAGGACAATTTGGTAAAGTATATTTAGGCAGCTTATGTATGAACAATGATAAAAATAGATTAGTAGCTGTTAAAATGTCACAGTGTTCTGACATATCCAACGAACCTAAAGCCAGATGCCAACTATTAGAAGAGATCAAAATAATGAAGACAGCTGGTTCTCACCTGCACTTAGTGAGCCTTATAGGTTGCTGTACTTCACCAGATAATCCTATATGCATACTTTTAGAGTATATGGAAGGTGGAGATTTGCTTGAGTATTTACATTCTAGAAGAAAAATTGAATCGAATAATGCATCCTTATGCGCCTTTGAAAAAACTACATCCAAATATGTAAACATTGAAATGAATAAGAACAAGGAAGAAAATTTATGTGGTGCAATTGAGAAAGAACAATTTATAAAGTTTGCACTTGATATTGCAAAAGGAATGGAGCATTTGGAAGCTAAACGAATCATACATAGAGATTTAGCAGCGAGAAATATTCTTCTTACATCGGATTTAACACTGAAGGTAATGAATATTCAGATTATGAATATTAAAAAAACATAACTTAATAGATAACTATAAATTTATTGTATTTAGATTTCTGATTTTGGTTTGTCACGGAATGGAATATATATAATAAACAATATAACGAGCAAAGTTCGTCGACTCCCAATACGCTGGATGTCACCAGAAGCTGTACGTGATCATGCTTTTTCTTCTAAAAGTGATGTTTGGTCATTTGGTATTGTTCTTTGGGAAATTGGAACTTTGGGTTCTTTTCCATATACTAATATACAAGATGACGAAGTAATGCATTACTTAATACAGGATAAATGTCGTCTAACTTGCCCTAATACTATTTCATATGACATATACAAAATTATGTATTCCTGTTGGAATATAGCACCACAGGATAGACCTAATTTTGCGCAACTTGTTTTAAATCTGCATATACTGAAGGAACTTTTACATTCTGTACATGAGGTTAATAATCCTTGCTATACCTTATTATCACATTAATATTGGACTTAAAATTATATATACCATATACCATATATATGTTTTTATAATACATATATAAATATATATATATATACACATATTATAAAAATATAAAATAAGAATATAAATTATATATATATAATAAATAAATAAATAAAATTCCTCCAAATAATATAAGTAATACATAGTATAAGTAAATGTATAAGTAATACATAGTATAAGTAAAGTAAACATAAATGTAATATATAAAGCATAAATCAAAATATTAATATATTTAATAAATTATAAATGTAAACTATTAAATTAATGAAACGTAAATTAAATATCACATTCAATTTAACAAAATTAAATCAGAGAAGTTTCTATATTTTCTGAGAAATAAAGATGTTAATATGAAGAAATAATTATATATTGTTGTTATTAAAGAAATAATTCTATCTAAGATGAATCATAATATTCATGAAGCATATCATATTAAAATATAATAGCCAAGTATAGAGTAACTTTTTTAAATATGACAAGATTTTGAAGTAATAGATATAATATAAACAAAAAAATTTATTTTCATCATACTGTTAAGATATTTATATATATAAGTATTAAAATAAACAACTATAAAAAAATCAATAAAGCAAAAGTAATTAAATTAATGCCATATTATGAAAGTTTGTGCATTTTAATTACATAATTTTTAATCAATATTTGATGACTTTAACGGATATCACAATAATATTATCTCAATGTGTTTTTATACATCAAAACGATTTATGAAACTTGATGTTTAGGTTAATCACATTTGCGTTTTTTAAATCACTTACTTATTCACTTATTCCGTAACAAATGAATCGTAATAAATTGTAGTTTATTGACAATTTTAATGTTATACTTGTGTAATAATAGTATGTATCACCACCAGAAAATTTAAATACTTCAAACGGTATAAATTTTCAGCGATATGAAAAATCTATTATCTATACACGTTACTGCTATAGATCAGATATCAGCACAATACAACAAATAGGTTAACTCTTAAGTCTAGGGGTTGATTTTATTTCGCAACATAGTGAGAATTACAAAAGTGAACAAATTCACTAAAAAACTGTAGATTCCTGAAAATCCCTCGTCAATCTGAACTCTGTAAATGATTTTGTTTGATATAATTAATTAAATTTAACTATTTAATAATAGTTCAATTTATTGTTTTTATATTTTTTATACTCTTTTTATACTCTTATAATAAGTATTTATATATATTAATTAATTTATATTATTGAAAAAATTTTGTCCATTTTACAAGTGCAGTTGCACTTTCATTGTTATTCATTGTTATTCATTGATATTCTTTGTATTTAAGAGACAATTATAATTGGGCAATATAATAAGAATTATGAAAGTAAAAAAATTTACTAATAAATTAAAAATTTCATTGATTAAAATCTTTAATAAATTTGTATATTATAATTTTTACTACATTATACTATTTATGATTCTTGAAGAATACATAGAATACAGCATCACTTATGGTGGATGGAAGCTAACTAGGGATTATCGCGATAATCAATCAATATCTCTTTTGCCATGAAATAATTGATACATAATATATCGTAATATATCGTAATCGAGATCTTAATTGACTAATTGCGATCTTCAGCGATTTTCTTCTTCACAACTTCTTCTGCATCTTATAGGAATCAGAGCGTTTTCTAAAATAATAAGTTGACGTAATTGCAAAAATTATCTTTAATTTTCCTTTAATTATCTTTAATAAATCCGCTAGCAGAATAATGATGAAAAATTTCATTATTTCATAAATATATTTTTGGTTCGTAACTATTTCAAACAATTATCACATCTATTTTATCGTTGATATTTGTTCATGCTATGTCTCATCCACAGTATATGAATACGGCATGTTTTATTTTCAGATTTTATTGTATATCATTATAACTATATATTATAACTTGTATATTATTTTATCCAATATTTTTAAATAAGGAATAATCTTTTTTTCTCAAAATACCGGAAAAAGGAAGTTTTTGGCAGTGCTTCTATTCTTATTTTTATCGCGAAAAAATAATACAGTTATTGCAAGAAATTGCTAAAACTAAACGATTGTTTTTTTCTTTTATGATTTCAGAACGGATCTTATAGTTAATGATGTTCCAAGGATCCGCAGTATTCTATCTATGAAACAAATTACATGCATCAAAATCAGTAATAACACAAACAAACAACATCTAACAACGAAAAAAAATCTATCTTACTGAGTACTTCTTTTCTAGAGGAAAAGTATATAGTAATGCAGATTTTGTACTAAATATATAAAATTATAAGCGAAAAGTGAGGTATAAATGAAAGCGATTGCCTGATAATTGGAAGACCCGAGTTTTTCAATTCCTAGCTTCAGTCCAATACGAAAATCCCCCTTCTCGACTCTACAATCATACAAACGTGCTCATTTTTTCTTTTCTGCTACGCAAATTATATCTGTGATATTGTATAAAAAGAAATCATGGTAATGTGACTACGCCAACAAAAATATCTCCGTCTGCGGAAGAATTAGTCTCTGCCATTGACGATCCTAAGCCCGGATAAAAAGAGCAGAATTCAAATGAAGCTAGTGACTTGCTTGTGATAAAAATGCCAAGTACTCCTAGATCCAACAATGCCTCGGAATTAGGCAACGTTGAGAAAGAAACACAGGACATAATTGTAACGTAAGAAGAAAAAGACAAACGAAAACATATTGGAAAGGCAGGAATATATTATTTATTTAAATTTATATATATCGGTGTTATGTTACTTTAGCTCTATAAGAATTTCTTGATATTTGTTGAGAGAACATACCCGCTTCTAAGTATTTTCATAATCCGAAATTGCCGTATTCTTGAATTCTTGCCGTTTTTTCATTTTAATGATCAGTCTTTTCCAAGACTACATTAATAATTCTAGGAATATGATCTTTTTTTACAATGAGCAGGTTGCAGGTCTCATTCATGAACCTTTCTCTTTTATCCAAGTTTAGAATCGGCAGTTTCAGCTATTGGCGCAGGCCGAATTTTTTTTATCGATATTGTATATAGTTATTAAGTTTAAATTTTAAAATATTTTTATAGAATTTATGTTTTTCTTATATTGATATATTTTCCCGTTGATAAAAATGCGAAAAAATGTATTATCCATTTGTACTAAAATAAAAAATTAAGCAGTATTATCTTCTTAATTTTTTAATTTTCAGTAGTTCTTATAATTATAAAGTTTCAATCATCTCTTGAAGACATTTTTAGAAAACATTTTTGTGAATTTTATAATAGAATCTTACATTTTTCAATATCTATTCAAACATTTTTTATGGATATTTATTATAACTTTATTGTAGTTTGCATTTGATATAATAATAATAATAATAATAATAAAAAATTTAATAATAAATTAAGTAATTTATTAATTATAAATAATATCAATAATAAATTAAGTAATTTTCTAATTGTCACGTATGCAGTGATTCTGAACACGCTAAATCTATATTAATCTGTATAAATTATCATATATTATATGATAATTATGATTTAATGATAGATGAATTATATGATAGATTAATCATAAATTAAATTAGACATTTTTACGTAATTGTATATATGTATAATCTATATAAAGAAACTATATAAAGAAACTATATAAAAAAAATATTATATCTATATAAAGAAACAAATATATATATTATTAAATTTTTTATTATTTTCTAAATATATACTTATATGTTTTTTCACGTACTTTCATTAAAGTATATATAGATAGACAATTTAGCAGTATTGAATGATAACGAATCTAACCAAAATCATCCGATATATCTGTAGATTGCCTCTAATCTCTAAATATCTTTTGACAAAATTGTTTGGTAAACATTCTTATGTACATATGATTTATGTATTATGATCTTATGTACGATATAATACAATATAATATCAAATTTTTCGTGCTATGAATTGGCAATTTTCGCTAATATAGTTGCGCTGTCGCTTCCTATATGCCATATGCGCGTGCAGAATTATCTAGTAACTCTTTGCTAGTAACATCGAGGCATATAGCCTCATATAGACGGGTATAGTGGATAGCTATCGTTAAGGTATTTCGTGTGTAACTGCGTATGATTGTATCAAATTCATAAGCAACATAAGAAAGATAATCGTATTTTATATGCGAATTTAAATGAATTTCATATATTGGTGAGTGACTTAAAACATTTGCAATCAAAAATAATACTTAGCTACTTGAAATAGTCCAAGATTTATCGTTTTTCTTTCCTTAAACGATAGAGAAAACTGATGTAATGATATAAAATATAACCAAACTGTGCTCTTTCTTATGTGTTTCATTTTTCTGAGAAAAAAATGGATAAATGTTCAGTAAAAGCTTTTTGCTTGATTTTTCAGATTATTATATTTTGAGATATAAAAATTATTGAAAACATTACCTTTCTCATTCTGATCTTATCTTTATGATTGTATACAATGATTTTAAACATTTAAGAATATTATCATATATCATTATCATTGTATCATTAAATATGGTGAACGCTATTTTATTTTATAATCTTGTTGTTTGGACACTTGATTTTTTTTTTAATGCATTACTAAAATATAATATATGATTATTCTGTGTTTCTATTGTCAGTACTAAAAACATACATATATACATATGCACACATATAATTATTAAACCATACATATTTATAACTAGCATCGTTGCACAAAATCATAATAACTTTATTATTATTATAAGTCATTATTATAAATTATAATAAATAATATAAAAAAAATACAGGAAAAGAAAAATAATATTTTGATTAAATTTCATTTCTATGCTACATATGAAATATTTAAAGAATTGGTATAAAATAATATAGGTTCTTGCATTTAGTCTAAATTCTACATATCTATATTCTATGTCATTAGGTATCATTAGATTAAATAAGTATATTTGTGATGTTTCTGATCTTAATATTTTTAAGAATACATTCTCATATTTTTCTAAATATTATCAACAATTAAGTTAACATTAATTTATTTTATGAGTTGATTATTTTTTAGTGATTATTGTTTAGTGATTAGTATTAAGATATATTAGTAATGGATGGACTATCTCTTTATTATTTACGTTTTTGATCTATATAAAAATATAGCTAAAATTTTTATAGCAGCTAAACATATACTTTTCTTTCTATAGAGATTTAGACAGGTCATCAGTTTCATAATTCTCTTATAATTTTGCTGCAAAGATAACAGAAATATCGTAAGGATTAATACTCTTAAAAACAAGTCAATTGATTTATTGTTACGAGATATATTTAGTCAATTATATATCAAAATGTCGAAAACACAACACATTTCTTATTGATATGTTTGTCTATTAACTTCTGGAATTGTATTCTCTATGTAATCATTTATAGCTTCACAAAATTTGTCATGAAACAATATAATTTAATATTAAGTATTAGAAATGATAATTTTTGATATATCATATTGTTTTTTCTAAATAGAATAATTTATGTGATAAAATGAGTAGATTATATATATGTACATTATTATATAATTTTATATATATATATAAAAGCTATATATGTTCATAAGAAACTATTTGTATTTTATTTTTATTTTAGATTATGCAAGATTCTGCTCTAATTTGATTACTATCATGTTTGGGCAAACTGGGAATACATCATTTAGTATGTATATTGGATATATAAATAGATATTACCCCAATTAATTTAAATTATGATATAATTAAAAGAAAATTTAAATACATATCTATTATAGGCGGATTTAACACGGCAACACAAAACAGTCCGTTTGGCCAATCCGCATTTGGTAAACCCACTACAACAAGTTTCGGTAGTGGTGCAACACCTGTTTTTGGTAGTAGCAATACTTCATCACTTTTTAGTTCTAAGCCTACAGGTTCTACTACAGGTGGCTTGTTTGGCAATACCACAACGCCACCAGCATTTAGACAGCCAACTAATACTCAACCGTCTTTTGGAGGTAGCAATTTATGAATTGTTTCATTTGCATGTATAACTAGAAAATATTCTTTTATATGTGCTTGCAAGATATTCACGCATTTAATCCTAGTTATAGCGTATAGAAACATTTTACATAAATTACATACGTTACATGAATATTCCATAGGCGATTTAAAAAATTCTTTTGAAAGAATTTGATCACATAATTTAATATTTATTGCAATTCCAAGTATGATTTTTAATCGAGAATACATATGTATGATCAAAAAAATTTAAATATGTTAATTATAATATCTTTTTCAAAATGCATGATTTGTATTTGTTATATTTTTTAAATATATTTCAGATATTTTATATATTTTATATATTTTATATATTTCTTTAACTTACAAATCTCTCTTAAATATTAATAGCGGAAGAGCAACATATATATAAAATAAGTCTTTGTCAGGAAATTATATTTTGCGTATTGTTAAAATTGATAGATATATTTTTATTTTTATATTACAGGTTTTGGGACAACAAATACAACTACTAATCTTTTTGGCAATCAACAAAATACGAGTACAAATCTTTTCGGTACAACTACAGGAACTTCTGCCTTTGGTCAAACAAATAAACCTGCCGGTTTCAGCTTTGGCACTACATCTGGAACTAATTTATTTGGTCAACCACAACAAAATGCACAGCAAACTACTCCATTCGGTCAAGCGAGTACTACTGCAAGTACAAATCTCTTTGGTACAAATACAGGTAAATTACAATTGTGATTAAATATGCTTTTCAAATATATTTATAAAATAGATGTTATTGTATATATTTAAGGCATATTAATTAATGGTGATAATCGATAATGACGATAATATATTACTAAGGAGATATTAGAGTTTATCTTTTTTTGTATAGGTTTTGGCAATACTACTACTACTACTGTACCAACTGGTACGGTAGTAAAATTCACTCCTGTCATAACGACCGATTCTATGTCAAAAAACGGAATTTCACATAGCATCTCTGCACGTCATTGTTGCATTGCATCTATGAAGGAATATGAATCAAAATCATATGAGGAATTGCGATTCGAAGATTATCAAGTAGGAAGAAAAGGTATGATTACAATCAATTGAATTTAATTTAATGAAATAAGAAATGGAATATTGATTTCTTTTCCTTTTTTTCTCGCATCTTTTCTTAAATAGGTCCACAAACGGGACTTTTCGGAACTCCGTCACAGACGTCACCGTTTGGTAGTACAACAGCTGGAACTAGTACAGCTGGAACAGGTAAGTTTACATTTATAATAATAAAACGATAATATGTAAAAGAATATATTTTTGCATGTTACGATATATGTATTATGATGTTTTCGTATATGATTTTAAAACAAATATTTAAAATAAGCAACTTAATTTAAAAAGCAACTTAATTTAACTTAAAAAGCAACTTAATTAAAAAAAAGCATATTACATATATATACTTATATATATATTTATATATATATTTATATAATATATATATTTATATTTAGTATATTTAGTATATTTATTTAATATATATATATATATATATATATTTTAGAAAAGAAATTATCAATACATTTTATTTATTAAAGGATTTGGCTCAATGACTGGAGGATTTGGCACTACAAGTCAGTCAGGATCATCCAGTCTGTTTGGAAAACCCATTTCTAATTTTGGAACACCAGTAACTACAACAACTAATAGTTTTCCATTTAATTCTACACCAACCACAAATTTATTTGGTACCAACACTCAGACGAAACCATTTGGTAGTAAGTCACATTATTTCTATATGTAATATTAATTCCAAATATATTATTTTATATTTTATATTTTATAATCATAACAGATGATTCATATTTATTTACACATTTCTGTTATATATATTTTTAATATATGATTCCTTATTCTTTTTCATCCATTATTAAATCATTTATATATTAAAATATATAAATGAGAAAGTAAAATATGAAATTTTTATTCATAGCAGCTGCTCCAACGCCACTTTTCGGCACTAGCAATACTAATCAAACTACTAGTACAGGTTTTGGCATTAATACCGGACAGAATACTGGTTTTGGATCTTCATTTGGTTCCACGCAGCCTAATCAGGTAATGTGCAACATAGGAATATTACATTTAAAAATATACTTTATCTTTATTTATCTTTATGTTTTCTTTACAGAGTATTGGATTATTTAATCAGAACAAATCAGCTTTTAATATTCCATCGACGTCGACCAGTACTGGTTTTACGGGTTTCGGTCAACCAGTGACAAATAATACTACTACGCCATTATTTGGCAACAAAACCACCACTACTGGATTTGGAACAACATCCACATTTGGCGCAGCTGCACCTTCTACATTTGGAACTAACACGGGTTTCAATACAGGCTCTAATAGTGGATCTTCATTGTTTAATTCATCGTTTAAACCAACTGGACAAACATCGGGATTTTCTTTTGGTGCTACATCCGCATCTTCAACTGGACTTGGTAAGAAAACATTGTGCTTAATATTTTTTGACATTAAAATTATTTAAAGGTTAATATTATCTAATAAATCTTTAATTTAATTGTTAATGTGAGAAAATATATATAATTAATATTCATTTTGTTATTTTATGCAGGTACAAATACTGGCTTAAATTTAAGTGGTGGATCTTCATTATTTGGACAACAAAAACCAGGCAATTTATTTGGAAATGCTGGAAGTAATACAACATTCAATAATCCTGGAACATTTGGATCTTCCACTTTTGGAACAAATTCTAATGTAATGTCTGGAACTGGAATGGGTCTACTTAATGGAGGGTAACGTGTTACTTATACTTTACACATTATCTTTATTTTTTCTATTAGGTTAACCAATCAAAAATTTATTTTTTCAATTGTTTAAGTTTTTTAATAATTATTAATTATATGTTATTAATAACTCATCTTAGAATGGCATCAAATCAAACTAAAACTAATGGTTCAGTACCAGTACATCAGCAAATTTTGGCTCTTGTTTCTGCACCATTCGGTGATTCACCATTATTAAAAAATCTTTTACCAGTAAGTATATTCATTCATTTAGGATATTGTATTAAAAGTGAAGAATACATTATAATATTTACAGGCATCTGGAAAAACTGAAGAACTCTTAAAACCTACAAATCCAGCAACGAAGATATTAAATAGTCCACAATATAGAGTTACTGCCAATAAATCTCCAAAAATCAAGACACGAGTTGTCAGTTCTGTACAATTAACTAAGGTAAATTATATTTAGATAAATTTATACTTAGATAAATTTGAACTCCTAAAAAAAAATTGACCCTTTTTAGGGTTATTATAATTGCTTATATAGTTACTTATATAACTTATATAATTCTAATTATTATATAGTTATAGTTACTGATATTTTAAATTATTTTTTGCTTGGATAAAATGATAAATTATATTTCTGATAGAATATTCCGTTTTTTGTTTTTAGAAATCCTTATTTGATGGTCTTGAAGAGGAAGATCCTATATTGACCGAAGCTTTCCAACCTCGACCAAGTGCAAAACGTTTGATATTGAGACCAAAATCAACAACAAATTCTTCAATTGAGTCTCCTGATGAAGAATCTGCAACGAAAAATAATATAGATAGTAATGATAAAACGGATATACTGTCGAATACACTGCACAGTAATAATATTGAAGTAAATGACAAGGAAAACCAGAGTCAAGATAATCGATTTGCGAATGATCGACGGTCGTCTATATCTTGGTAAGATTTCATGTTTCTTGTGATTAAAATGTTTTAATCTTACATCTCAACAATTCAAATGATTATTGTAAGCAAGTTATTAAGAAAAGTAATTTTAAGATTTTTTTATTTAAATTTCATTTGTATAGGTTGAAATCGACAATTCCACAAAGGAATAAAATTCCAGACGATGAATTACTCGAAGGACGATCACCATTTTCTAGTTCAAATGTATCTGAAGAGATTAATAACACGATGAGCGAATTGAGACCGCAAAATAATATATCAAATACTAATCCTTCTGATCATATAATTATTTCTAGCGAGACACCGAATTCTACTTTGGGTGATAAAAGTTCTGCAAATCTTACTATGCAAAACACAGGTAATTTAAATTAATAATTAAAATTAAATAAATAATTATATATTGATATACAGAATTTATTATTTATTTATTAAATTTATTTATTTATTGTGATCTTTATTAGATTCGAGTCAAGAAACAGGTGAAAATTCATTTTTGATATTGCAATCAAACTGGAATGCAAATATAGCTAAAGTTATATTGCGACGAGTGGGTTATTATACTATTCCATCACTCGATAAATTAGGTGATTTTGTTTGCGATGAGACATGCATCGTGCCAAACTTCACCGTTGGCCGTGAAGGATATGGCAATGTGTATTTTCCGGATTCGTTTGACATTTACGGTTTAAACCTCGATGAAATTGGTAAATTACACAAACATATTATTTTAATAATTTTAATGAGTGAATTATGCAATTGTGCATTAATTTATTTATATATTGTAATTGCTAGTTATATATAAATATTTTGCTGCAATTAAAAACCTATAAATTTTTTTTTTGTAATAAATATTATATTTATCGCCATATATTCTTATAGTTCATTTTCGACATAAAGAAGTAATTATTTATCCTGATGATGAAAAAAAACCACCCGTGGGACAAGGCTTGAATCGAAGAGCGCAAGTTACGTTGGATAAAGTGTGGCCACATGACAAGTCGCTACATGAGCCAATTACAGATCCGCAACGACTTGCTACAATGAATTACGAAGGAAAATTGCGACGAGTATCTGCAAAACATGATACTCGTTTTCTTGAATACCGACCAGAAACCGGTTCGTGGGTCTTCAAGGTTGATCATTTTTCTAAGTATGGTCTCAGCGATTCTGATGAAGATGACAATCAGATACCATCAGAAGCGAAGAAATTAAAAGGTTTTTCTACACTTTTACAAAAAGATAAAACAATTGAATCGAAGTCAAATAAGGATGTGATTAATGGAGCTATTAATGATATGGTCGTCAGTGCGAAGATAGGAGATGATAAACATCCAGAAATGGAGAACAACGTTTTAGGAGAAACTCCAATCCGTTTTTCTTATAATGATGGTAGTTACGAGAAAAGAGATATGATTATCAGTCCAATCAATGAAACGTCAATCGGTCGTTCAACTTTTACTTCTAAGGATTACAGTTTTGAAAAACGAACTTCTCAGACTATTAGTCCAATCGGCGATAATGCCCGAGTCGCTGGTACGGATAGTCACAAGTTACAACTTATGAAAGCCAGCTTCTTTGACACGAATGATGAAGATATGAATGAAGAGATGGATCACGATAGATTCCCCTCGATGCAGAAAACTTTGATTCGCTATTTTCCAAATATTACTGAAACCAAGAGCGATGAGACGTCGTACAATGCTGCAATGTTACGAACAAACTTTATCATGAATGAAAGATCCTTTTCCATGAATCAAGGAAATACGCTTTATACATTGAGAAAAACGTTGCAACCATCATACATCAATACAAAGAATGAGCAACTGACTATTGAGAAAACAATTTTACCTTCTGTGGTAACTCCGATCACAAACGTATTGAAATATCATTACGAGGTCATACCGCTTGAAGAATCGAAATTAAAAAAATTGCGATATCGCTGCGTTGCCGATACCGCGATACAAATGGGTAGAATGTTTCGATCAAGCTGGGGAATCGGTTTAACATTGTTGTCTTTAAGTACGCAAGAACAGGCGACTAAGATGCAATTACGAAACACCTTCAGTCAATTGGGTCACTACGTTTCTGGTCGTATCATTGGTGATTTCACGTCGACAGCAATTGTTCAACGTTTACAGATTCTGGGCGGCGATGAGGACGTTATGAAAACATTCATGGACACCATAGAACCTCATTTGCGAATCCAATTGAACCATTGCGTCATAAATCATGAGGGAGATTGTCCCATGTTCGACGTGGCAATCAATAGTGCAGATGAAGCATTGCAATTGCATTGTACATTAGCTCAGGATCTTATTGAGAGGGAACAAAAATCACATGAGGATATCAGTGAGCAATCATATCACGATAATGTTGAACGATCCTTCCATCAGTATGCTAGTACTGTGTGGAAATTATGTGTAGCTTTGTGGGGAAGATATCTCGATCAGGCAACCGATTATACTAACGAGGGACATTACAACGTTATGATGAGGAGAGAGGCCATCGGAGAGTGGTTGAAAAGTGTGGTGCAGAAAACGGTTGAACGAGAAATTAGAAACGTTGATGGCGACATGAACAATTCGCACGAAAAAATAATATTGTCGCTACTCTCTGCTTGCAAACTGGAAGACGCTTGTCAGGAAGCGCGTGAAGTTGGAGATCATTGTTTGGCATTACTAATGGCACAATTACGTAGCGGCATGCCAGTCAAAGAACTAATCAAGCAACAACTCGTATTATGGCAGGAGACTGATGTGGATGAGAATCTTACAATTGACCGTTTAAAATTGTTTATGTTGGTAGCGGGTGAACCGCTTATTTCTAGCAAACATGGAACTATTAACGTATGCGAAAATCTGGATTGGAAACGAGCTTTCGCTATTCATCTGTGGTACTTGTCGCCGCCAACATGTTCAATCACAGATGCTTTGGATCTTTATGAAGCATCATTCAATACAACGGAGACTGAGGCATATGCAGCAATACCAGAACCTGAATACAAGGAAAACGATTACGATGCTGAATTGAATAATAGCAAACGAATATACGATCTTTGTTTTCATCTTTTGAAATTATACTGTACGGGAAATCATGATTTAGGACAACTTCTTAATCCATTATCCTATACTGCTAATCCCTTGGATTATAGGCTAAGGTAAGTTCGCGTTAAAAAAGCTTTATATCATAGCCCATGGTCGAGTATCTGTTATGTCGAATGTAATATTTAATTTTAGCATCTAGCGATTAAAAAGAAAAAGTAAAAGACGAATAATATTATAGTAGAATATGTCATATAAATTGAAAGATGTAAGAAGATATAAGTCAAATGCAGAGTTTATACATTAAAGTCATCAATACAATCAGACATCAATAAAATTTCCATAATTACACATACTGCTATTAATAATAGATCTTCATTTTTGTTACTTTATCTTTTATTATAATTAATTATATTTTATAAAATTAATTTTGTAAGCAATATTATATGAGAAAATTTTTGATAATGTATTAGCTATGAGTTAATGTATTTTTAATCAATGATATTTTTTTCTTTTATGTTCACATGATAGTTGGTTGATACAACAAACACTCATAGCTCTTGGTTATACGCATCTTTCCAATCATGTTGCTGCATTAACGCATACGAATTTTGCAACGCAACTAGAAGCACATGGACTTTGGCATTGGGCAATTTTTGTGGTATTGCACTTACGAGATTCATCTAGAAGACGGATTGCTGTACAGGATTTGCTATTACGCCACATAGAAATAGACAATACCCCAGAGTATACAAAGCGCGAACAATTTCTAAAGGAGGAACTCGGTATATCATCAGTATGGATTCATCAAGCTAAGGCTATCAAAAGTAGCATTAATAAGAGGTATTTAAATATATTTGAATAGAATATATTTCTATCATCTAAAAAAATATGTATATATATATATATATATATATATATTTACATATTATATATTTATATAATTTATATAATTTTGATATATAATTATAACATTCATATACAAACTTAAGAGGAGAAATTTACTATATATATTGCTATATATATATTGCTATATATATTCGAATAAAATTAGACATATTTATATATATCTTTATTTTTTAATTATTGTAATTATTTTAATTGGAGGAGAAATAGCCGAGAGCAATTGCCTGGTAATTGGAAGACCTGAGTTTGATTCCCAGCCTCCACCCAATACGAAGCCCTCCCTCCTCAACCCAATATGAAGCCTCCCCTCCTCCACTGTTACGACTGTTACAAACATATTCGTTCTTTCTCTTCTGTGATACAAATCGTATTGGAATGAAAAATGATAGCGAATAAATACTCTCCCACGATCTCCCACGATGGGAGATAGATTTATCTCAGCTAGCAAACGCGAGCTCTTATTTCCCCCTTCCACTGGGGAAAGCAAATCCTTATAACCCTATTTGCTAACCCATCTGCACCCCCCTGCCTCTTCATATTCTATATCCAATATGGCAGGCGCGGCATTTTAATTGTCAAACATCTTTGAGTTCAATTTAATCCAATGTTGCTGTTTACTCAAAACACAGAAATGGTGGAAGAATCTAGAAGAGGCGTACATCCAGTAGTGGACATAAAAGGGGGGAAAAGAAAAAAGAGTAAAAGCGAAATTATGATGATAATGATAAATTACTTTAATTAATAAACATTTTTTGAGTATTCAAAATGATTCGATATTTCTCTTTTTTTAACATTCAATATTTATTGCAACTATTACGTAGAACATTCAATAATACATTTGTCCAAATAATCGTGTCAAAGGAGGTATATAACCAGTGTTATATTCTTGTATACATAATATATAAGCATATTTGCACCTTGCGAGTAGAGTTTTTGTATATTGCAAATATCGCCGTATCATCCGTGAAAGTAGCAATAGAAATGTTTGTTTGCTGATAAATCTGCAATGTATAATAAATACAGGAATAGATTAAGGACACTTCCCTGAAGGATCCCTGATTTGATTTTGCGGATTTCTGTTATAATATCATGTCGTTTGATGAAAAAATATGTTTCGCTAAGATAACTTTTGAGTATAGCATGAAATTTTCCTGATAAATGTTGGATTTTATATAGTAGGCCATCATGCCATATTTATCAAAAACCTGTGAAACATCAAGAAACTGCAGAAACACTGCAATATTTCCTCGTTTCAAAGACTAAAGTAATTTTGTTTATAATTCTGTGAATCTGTTCGATTGTGGCATGTTTATTATAAAAGCCAAATTGGTGATTAGGTATTAACGTTTTTTCTACTGTCAATTCGATGATCTTTATTTTTGCAGATATGGCGAAGCAGCTTGGTATTATATTCAGGCAGAACAATGGACTCAAGCTCATGAGATTATTATAGAACATCTGGCAGCTGATGCTATAATAAATGGTATTATCATTGTTTATTTTTTCTTATATTTTTTATAAGTATATTATGTATCAATAACGTATATTAATATCATGTATAATACACATAATTTTAAATAATAATGCAAATTCGATTTATTTTATAGAGAATTACGAATATCTAAAATCTTTATTAAGTCCACTAGTACCGATCGAATGTAGTAGCGCAATTAGCGGTTGGGCACATCAAGGACAGCTTTTATGGGAATATATGGAGATAACTACCGAAATTCAAAATTTATTAAAGTCCGCTTCAGATTATTGTAGGATAACTTATCAGTTAGAAGCACTAAAACCACGATTAACGAGTTTGTGTCATAAAATTGATCAATTTCCATGTCCAACTGCTAAACATAGGTAAATGCAAGTATACATTATCGCGATTCTCTCTAAAATGTATTAACGCAATTTTTCGTATTTTAGATTATGTCAGGCTGAAATTGCAAAGAGGACTTTACATTTGGCCAGAAATCTATTGTTATTGCAAAAAAATGAAAAAAAATCAATCACGAAATTGCTTATTCGCATGATATCTCAGTTACCATTACCAGAAGATTATGCGCAACAAGAGCTTCGACCAATCGTTAACATGCGTGTAACCGAAGTGATATCACAATGAATCTATAAATAATATAACAATAAGTAACAATAGGGATAAATAAGTTATCGATTACATAGTTATAAGTTTTATGTCTTTAATACAACAAGAAGTCGTGTTTTTGCTTTTTTTTATACAATTGTTATATATTACATAAAAGCATGTGCTACTTAATTCCGTTAATGTAAAACAAGCACCAAAATTATTTCAGGATTGTTCAACGAATACAGATTTCTAATACAGCGTGTACAGCATATTATGACATGAATTGTACAATTTACACGATTTCGTAGAATAAAATTGCAAACAAATGCTTAGTAAAAATATGTGTGATACTGTTTGAATTTTTCTTTTCTTTTAACATATACAAGAATGGTGCTATCGATGATAGTACACAATGACTAAATGCATGATATAAATAAATGTAGATTCGATATCGAATAATGAGTAATCGAGGAGAGAGAGAAAGAGAGAGAGTGAGTGAATGAGTGAATGAGTGAGTGAGTCAATGAGTGAGTGAGTGAGGGAGAAAGGAAGGGAGAGAGATTCTGTTTCTTCTTCATTCTTCAAAGAATGAATACAATATATTGAATTCAATAATGATTTATTGTATGTTAACAGAGTGTAAAGATTGATTGCCAGTATTATTTTTAAATACTTTTACTAGTTTTAAACATTTTCTCGAAAATATTTTTGATGCCTAGATCATTACGATTATTACATGATTAACCACATATAACGATCTATTTCTGTTACTCTTAGACAAATATAACGTGATATTACTTCTTCCTCCAGGAAAAGCTCTTTTGCTATCTTTACGTAAGATATAGATATATGTTAAATCAATGATACTGGGCTTGCGCCACGTTACACCTCCCATAACGTGGCATAAGGTCGAGACTCCTACCACCACCCCCGCTCTTCGTGGAATGGAACGGGTAACAGACCGATCGACTCCCTGCGCGCGATCGTTGCTTTCATCCTTCATCTACTTCCTTGTGCGTTTTGCATACGTCGCCAGCTATCCTTCTCGTTATATACAATACATCCCAAACTCCACAAAGTGGATTCTGTGGAATCGAACTTCGATCAGCTTCGACGATTCTCGATGCTGAGCCGGTTATTGGCGTGTCGCCACTACCGCCATGGGCGCGCTCCACCCATATTGTCTTCTTCTTCGATAATATCACGAAGGGCGGCGGAGGAAATACGCGTGCTCCTATCGTCCCTCCCTCCATCCCCGGAATAATGTACTACTCTCAAAATGCTACGAGCTGGTCCGTTCTGAACATAGACATGTAGTAAAGAGTAATGCGCGCGCGCTAAACCGTCTCGCGATGGCGCCAGCAAGATTGACAGGCCAGTGATGGTGGTAACAACGGAGATAATACGGTGCGACGCGAATACGTTGCACCACCCTCACGCGATTTTCTATCACGTGCGAATCAGTTCAAACGAGTTTATTCTCTTACTACAACAGCGCGGTTCATCATCCTTGAGAAATCTAACCAGCTATCTGCTACAGTCTTTTTTTTTCATTTTCCACATCTTGCCGCTTTCTTGCTCCTTTTCCATTTTTTCCGCTCGCACGTATTATTCTTCTCCCAAAATTGAAAGACCTGTCCCTTCCTATATGCTTCTCACTGCTTCCACGCTTCTCTCTCATTCTATTTCGCTCTCCTGTTTTCTCTTCTTCTCCACCCTTTTTTAGGATTTTCCGTTTCTCTATTTCTCCTTCTATTCAATCCTTGCGCGCGCGCGCGCGTCTTCTTTCTGACTCTCTGCGCGTTATGGCATGAATCGTATTGAGGTCGCAGTGTAATAACATCGTAGTAATCAGCGGCAGTGTCGTAATTCATAGGACAGAGGTGCAAATAAATCTTGTCATCAATAGTAATGGTGTCGTGAAAAATAAATAATATCGCCTATGCTTCGCACGATGGTGTCATGTGCTCGTGCTCAACTTCGAAGAAGGCAGTAATATATAGAACGCGCGTCCTGGAACAAAACACATTGCATGGAACGTCGCCTTCCACCTCTTTTCTTCTGTTGAGATGATCCGATTGACAATCAAATTCTTCATCATTGTCATCGCAGTGTCGCATGTAACGCAAGCTACTGTTCGCGAAAAAAGTGAAACAACGGTGATGAAGAAGAGATTCCACTGTCGTGTATGATCTGATTTCGCGACGCATATATATATCGCATGCGCGCGCGCGCGCGAACGAGCAAGTGCGAGTGACAAGGTCGAATATTACAATCAGTTTACGATCAGTGACTGGTGGATAGATGTGCTCAAGATCGGCTCGGAGGAGAAGCAGGCGAAGGAAATTTGAGTGTGGTGACGACGACCTATGGACGATGCGCGGGGATCGTTAAATCAACGAACGCCGAACTGGTTCGCTGTTCCTTGGTTCGACGCCGATCGATCGCCAATCATACGAAATTGTCGGAAAGAAGAGAAAAAGATTCACGAGTACTCGCTCTTAAGAACAACGAGAGAGAGAGAGAGAGAGAGAGAGAGAGAGAGAGAGAGAGAGAGAGAGAGAGAGAGAGAGAGAGAGAGAGAAACAGAAAGAGAGGACAAAGAGGGAAAGACGGAAAGAGGCACGAAGAGATAAGTTTCGATAATAATTGTTGAAAATTGTTCGGAATAATGTTTCTACACATCGACGATAGGCTGCTACACTTCGGAATATTATTCCTGTTGTGGATAAGCTCGAGCCGCCAGCAGGAAGAGGATATACCTCACAATGAGTAAGTGTTTACACATTTATATAAGCGACTACTTTCGTACAGCAGATTATGGGATGAAATTAGAGGAAGCAGATACATCTATTTCTCATGCATTGTCTAATGCATAATCAGTATGTGAGAGATCTGTAATTAGAATTGAGATTAAACAGAAAGAGGGTGGGAGGAAGGATGATGGCATAGTAGATCGGGTGTGAGCAATCAGATGAACATGGAGAGATAAAGCTACATAAAGCTCGACTAGCGAAACTCAATAGGGTGCGGAAAATGCGCGAAGACAGGAAAGTGAACGAGACGAAGGCGAAGACGGGCATGCAATAGCGGGCGAGGGGAATAAAGAGTCATGCGAGGATGAAGAGTGGAGTGGAAATAGGGTAGGAGAGAAACGTCTCGTCGGGGATGTGTAAGTAATACGAGATAAGAGTGAGTGGAGTTAAAATAGGGAGATGAAGGCGAGATGGTGGGAAAAAAAAATGAGTAACAGATATAAACGGAAAAATCCAAGAGGAAGATATGTTGGACTTGTTCATAAAGAAAAAAGAAAGGGAGGAAAGAGGAAAAGACGATTATAAAGGCATGAAAAAAAAGCGGATGCAAATAAAAAAGCACGTAATGCTAATCATGTATATTGACTATATGTAATTAATTGAGAGAAGAAAATAAAAAGGATATAAATGTGAAACAGATGTTATTCGACATAGGAAATTTAAAACAGAATTTTACTAATTCAGTTTTTTATTCGTGAAAGCTTTTTCGAAAAGAATATATTATAATTGTATGCAATGAAAATCATAAATATAATTATGTATCGTTACTAATTTATAAAATAAATTTTATGTTATCTAAGATTATGTAATTTATGTTAAGATATGTATATCTTATATGTACATCTTATATACATTATGTACATCTAAGATGTTTGTTATAATTTTAATAAATTCATAAAGATATATAAAAACTGCGAGAGAATAGAAATACGAGCGTAGAAATACATTGTAATTATAATGTATGTATTCAATTAATTTTCTTCACATTCGTAAAAAGAAATATCAAAATCTTAAATTAAGAAAAAGGAAAAACGAGGAATTTTAATTATTTGATTACAATCTTGTTACAATTTTGTTAGATCTTCGTTGGATACATATTATACATTTGAGAAATAATGTAATCGTAAATTATTACAGAGTGAAGAACTGGGCTTTAAAATTTGGCGTTGATCTGTGGGAGTTTGGTAAACAAGTTACTAAAATGAGTGAGATACAAAGGGTAAGAAGATACATATATTATATTTATCTATTAATAATGAATACATCTTTTCATTCTAAATGAATTCATGGAAAATATTATAGTTATTCCAGAAGAATTTATTAAAATAAAAAATAAAATTCTTATTGATATATAAAAATGTCTCCTTTTTAAATTTTTTCGATATATTCTTCGACATAAGATTCTATTTCTAATATTTGTCACAAATGGCAAATATGCTGTTCTTATATTAATTTTCTATCCGTTTTACGATTAGAAATATCATGAAGTGGATGCAAATGTCGTAAAGAAAGATGGTCTCGTCCTCGTTCGAGAAATGGCTACGGAAGTGAAAAATATGATGGACTTTAAAATGAACGCCGTGATGGTACGTTAACATATCACTTATATTTCTTTGCTGTTTTTTGTTACAATCTTTTATTATATTATAATTCGTTACAATTTTATATTATTTGATGAGAGTCTCTAGAGAGTACTCATACAATATAACTCATAACAGACTGCTACATCTTATCATAAAACTGATAAAAAGTTAGCCGTGCGCATGCGCACGCGTGTTAATGTTATTTTCTTATGGTATTTTACGAACTTATTTGCTAGTTTTTTAAGAGACTTAAGTAATCCGAGAAATAATGGAATATTATTTTTTATTTTGCATGAAATAGATTTTCTTAATTGTGAGGCTTTTATTTGAGTTTTTTCGGTACAAAATACCAAATATTTTAACATTGAGGCAATTAAAATTATAACAATTTTAAAATACTAATTGTACTAATTAAATACTTCTCTGATGCTTTTCATAAGGAAAGCCTCAATCTGCCTGAGATCTAATATTTCCTTATGTTGAAAAAAAAACTAACTTAGCAATATAATCATCTTATCATCGAGAATTAATTTTATCATCGAGTATTATCGCGTTTTATTTTTTATCGAATAAACATTATCATATGTATTTCATAACACTTATATAAATTATTTCATGATATAATACATATAAGTAATATAAATATATAAATGACTTATATGCTCAGGTCAATTGTGAAATATATAATAATTCTATAAAAGGATAATTTATACTTCTTATCCTATTTATATTCTAAATTAAACTTTTCTTTTTAAATATTGAAAAATGCACGAAATTTCATTACTTGATGAATACATCAAAAGAATAAATTCATCTGCATTCTACAAAATAATAGCCGATTTGTGATAAGAGAAAAGTTGAAAATTGCATCATTTTGATTAGTTTCAGAATAATGAATATGCTTTTTAAAAAAAGGCGATATTAAAATGCATATATATTGAAACTAATTATTTTCTTAATGTTTATCCATTCTGCATATTTCATATCATTGGAACAATCAAATTTATGGTAATATATTGAAATCACTGAATAGAAAAATAAAATCTTATAAGGAAACGATGATGATATTTAGAGTATTATATAATTAAAATATAGTTCACAGAATTGTTTTTTTTTGCAGAAAATCTCTCGAAGAGTGAGAGATATAAAAATAAGTTTTAAAAACAAAAATTGCATCTCTTTTTTATATCTACAAAATTATATATAGATAGATATAAAAAGATCTATTTTTTGAACGGATCTCTTATTCTCATTGTTAATTCTTGAAATTGACTTTCTATACTTTGTAAAAATATAGTGTAGAAATATTGTTGTACAATCTTTTTTGTATTTTTAATTAATTAAACTAATTAATTTAATAATTTTAATTTCAATTTAATTTTTGGAATTAACAATTAATAAATAATTATAACCTATTTTTGATTAAAATAGAAAATATTTTATTACAAATAGTTATTATTATAAAAAATATTTATAAAACATTTTTTAAAATTAAAACAATTAATTAAAATTTAAATAAAAACATTGAATTTAAATCCGCTTTAACAGTTTTAGTTATTAAAATAGTATAGAATGATATTTAAGTAATAAAATAGAATAATATTTAAGTTATTGTTATAAATTTCAGGCAGCTTTCAATTATTTAAACAAGACGTGCTTATTACATGAAAGATAAAATTAATTAAAATTAATTAATGATATATATGAATCATAACAGTAATATTACTTGGTATTATTCTATCAGCTATTTTGCAATAAATAAAATATTGAAGCTTTACATTATACTCTTAACATTATATTAACGCAGAATCATATGATGTTAATAGGCTTATTTTTTATTTACATAATATAAACCTGTTTGATTTCTGATCACTATATATATGGTATACATATTGGTATATATTGGTATATATATTGGTAATATATATTGTAATACACATATGTATTGTAATACACATAATATAATCTGTAACTATGTAATATTGTAACAATATTTAAATCATAATTTTTATGAATTTCAAGAATTTTTTATTTATTTAAACAAGACAGTTTGTATCTATTTTGGATGAATGAATAAATAAATAAATTATAAATTAATTAAAGTATACTATAATTAATTCTGATTAATAAAAGATTTGCATTGTTTTTTGTATTTTTGTTTAATTGTAGATTGGAAGAGTTATATTAATATAAAATGGCATATATACTAAAAAATGGATTATATTTGGTGTAGCAATGGTATTGTTCATAAGAATGCTTAAAATACAAATACTTGTCACAAGATGTACAATAATGGCCACTTTGGATATATATAATACATTTGGTCACATGCTTTTCATTTATGAAGTAAAATTCCATTATGAGAAATTACAGGATTTTCAAATTCGTCATGATGCACTTCTAGACACTCATTCTTAAGACAAGTATATTGAAAAAGATTTTTGAATTTAGATGAAGAAAATTAGTTATAAATTAATGATCACAATTTGATTTCATTATACGAATGCAAATGGGGGAATGACATTACCCGAAAATGTTCACATGAAATTTTTTCAAATCCGGGATCCAAATATATCTAAAGGCTAAATAATGCTTGTTTAAGAAGCTTTTAAGAAGATCAGGAATAATTGACATCAAACATCAAAGATAAGAATAGTTGATTATTATATAAATTTTATCTTTTTAGCTTGTAAAAGTTAGCTACTGCAGCTAGTTCGCGCGGTGTTCCGTCTAGGAATCTGGCAGCAGCGTGTTTTTCTCAGTATTACCATTATTATCAGTAGATATATTTCATAATTAAGTTTTGAAATATTCAAATATGATTTTCCTAATTTTAATTAGATGTAAATGCTTAGATGTAAATTTTAACTGGGCAGGATACAGTTTTTTTGCATTCAAATCATATAGACTTCTTGTAGATTTCTTTAAGATCACTACATAAGAGAAATGATAAGAGAAGTCGTCTGTTACATCGGAAATATTATAAATATTATAGTGTAGTTATGTGTCATAGAAGATTAAATCGATTGAACTTTTCCTTTAATTTGCAAATCCACCATTTATTTGTCTTGAATTTGTCTTGAATTGTCTTAAATTACATCAATTTATTAATTTATTAAACTTATTTATCATATAAATTTTGCACAAAAGGATTAGTTACAACAATAAAAGATAATTATATAATAACTATATAAAAGATAAAACCAATTAAAACTAATCAATGATGTATATGAATCATAACAACAGCAACATACATTACTTGAAGTGTAATTTTATTATATTATTTTGCAATTTTTTAAATATTTGTCACTTTAAGAGTTATTTTAATATTTATTTATATTTATTTTATTTTATTATTATAATTATGTTTATTATTCTAACCGATGTTTTATTGTTTCAACTATTTGACTATCTTACAAGTATACTAATTATGTATATAACTTCTATATGTAAAAAGTTACATATTTCTATGTGTAATTTGACTTCTTATGCAAAAATTATAGTATAAAATAAAAAATCAATAAGATATAAAGTAAAAAATATAAAATAAAAGTATAAAATAAAAATGAAGGAAAAAATAACTTCTAAATATGTAATTTAATTACGTAACCATATCTACATAGGACGCATTTAGTTTGTGTCTAATAATATCGAAAAAATGAGTACATATATTAAATGCACAAAAAGCGACTTCATGATTTTACACATATAGGTATGTAAAAAATGTTTAGCTTTATAATGTATTTATTTAAAAAGAAAAGAAATTGATTTTAAACGATGAATGATTGTTTTATTCTTAATACGGATTTAAGAATACATAAGAAAATATTTTTTATTCTAAGTTATATTTTATACATATCTAAAGATCAAAACGAGAAGAGAAAGCGTTTTCTTTAATTTTTTTATTTCTCTGTATGTTAATGATCTCAGATCTCTGCATTAAAAAAGTTAACTTAAAGATGTTTAAATACATCATTAAGAAGGAAATTATCTTGCACTATTAATAAACCATATACATGTAATTTTTTTATTTATATCATTTAATTATATAACATTATTTTATTAGTAATAAATATTGTTACGTGATCTACGCTTTAATGAAATATTAATTAGATGTTCAAATTAATTAAAAGTTTTATAAAGTGAAATAAAGTTTTATGAAATAAAATAAAATAAGAAATTAAATAATCTAATAATCTAATCTATAAATTTTAATTAAAATTGAGCGATTATTCCGATCAATTGTATTAATATTTAACAGATATAAATAACAGATTAAGATGCAAATACATGTTTACAAAATAAAATAATCTATTATGTTTGCAGAGATTAGTAGAAAGCGCTGAGCAAGCCGCGGTGTCAGCACCGAGGGAAGGAAATGTATTGTCTAAGTATTATGCATCACATCAGCTTAACAATCTTGTCAGTGATGACAAAAGTGCCACTGGCATGCAAGAGATGTTTCTCGCCATGAATCGCCATTTCGATCATTTAGCGGTGAACGTTACTTTATCTGCCGTGCTCTTGCCGAGCGGAGTTAAAGACAACGGTGAGCATTATAATTTCCGTAATCCGATAAAATAATACAAAAATTCTACGTGTCTATATGAATTCTAGAATCTCATATATTTTTGTTTTCTTTTTATTAAACCTATGACATCATCCGGAAATAATTTATCTTATTATAATCTCATCTCCGATAAGAAATAGATCGTTCACTTGCAGAACGTGAAGTTGCTTCGGGTATTCAATGGAGCGAGTATCTAGATCTCTTGTTCGTTAATAATTACGAAAGCGATCCTACATTATCGTGGCAATATTACGGAGCAACGACAGGATTTCTACGTCGTTTTCCAGGTATCTTAGTCTAGATTCGTAGATTCGTTTGCCGTTTCTTTCAATAATAATATTAATTGATTACCGGTTTATTGAAACAAAAAAGAATTAAAATATAAGATGCGATGCGCATTTACGATTACAGCAATATCATGGCCACCGATGGAGGGCATTGCCGGGATTTCAAAATCCTCCTCGCATCATCGAGCCGTACGCGATGTATATGATTTCCGTATGTCGAATTGGTTTGTCGGAGCGGCGAACAGTCCGAAAGATTTGGCGATATTAATCGACAGTGCTATTTACACATCCGACAGAAATCGCCGGTTAGCGATAGCCACGACAAGAATCATCTTGGACACACTGGGTCCGGACGATTACGTTAACGTTTATCGCTATGGCGAGAATGCTGAAGAGATCGTGCAATGTTTCAAAGACAGTTTGGTGCAAGCTTCGTTGGAGAATGTTCACGAGATAAAAGTTGCATTAACGTCTATAAAGCACGAGGACTCTGCTACCAATATTTCCGCTGCGCTTAGTACTGCTTTCGAGATTCTACATAAATACAATCGTACCGGCCAGGGTAGCCAGTGCAATCAAGCCATCATGCTGATTACATCTGATACTGATGGTCCACCCACAGAAGTGATAAAACGTTACAATTGGCCGCATATGCCCGTTCGAATCTTCACTTATCTCATCGGTGGCGACAAAAGTCCCGATCTTCGAAACACGGCTTGTGTTAATAAGGGTAATATTATTAATAAATGCATTGTAAATATGTAGTTTTGTGAAAGATAGAACAAAGAATGGAACAATGCATTTATTTATTTAATTGTTAATATTGCTAGAACTAATTAATTGAAAATATAATGATAAAATGGAAATTATAAGGATCAATTTAAAAGGGCATAAAGCATTTATTTATTTTAAATGAGTTTTATATATAATGTGTATATATATACACACATATATTTTTATATTTTATGTATTTTCAGAAAATTCATCAAGAAGTTATTAAATCCGTAAAAAATGAAATGATGTTCATATTTAATCATAATTGCTTTTAAAATCATGTTACATCTAATAGATTATATAATAATTAAGATATTCATAAATATTCTAATTAAAATACTAGATAATGACAGTCTTAAATACTAATTTGAAAATATATTTAAATATATATTACATAAATACACAGCATTTATTCATTTTATTATTTATATATTATATCATATATTATTATGTTACATATAATCTGTTTATAAAAAGTTAGAATTTAGATCGTAAAAGATTAAGTAGCTTATCTTGATAAAATATTTTAATTATATTAGAAATATGTTCTTTTAACATCAAAGTATTGTTTTTTGCCTTCGATTACAAACATATGAATGTTTTGCTAAATTTTCAAAGCTTTTTCGCAAGGATGGAATTACGTTAGATATATATGTCACAATGACTTGATATCTCGAATATCATAATTAATTTTTTTTTTGGAATCTGGAGTTTTGAAAAGAACTAATAATTAGATTAAACAAGTTGAATAAATGATCAAGCATAATTATTTGTTTTCTGACAAATATGTGATATAATCGAGCATGAATTTTTTTCAAATTGTCCATCAAAATATCAATAAATCGATCCTATATTTGTGCTTAATTTCTCTGACAACATACATTTATATTAATTGTAATTTTTTTCATTAATTTTTCATTAATTATATTTTTCCTACAATATCTTTAAACAATAGCTTGATTCAATCAAATCTTTCTAGGCTATTCTGGAATCATTTATAAATAGATACTATAAAACGATTATTATTCGATAATATTTTTTAAATACTTTATTAAATACTGTATTTTAAATACTTTATTAAATACTGTATTTTCAATACTTTCGCAATCATTCTGTTAATCTTCAAATAAAATTTTTTTCAAAATTATTAAAAAAGAAATGAAAATAAAGTTTATTCTTTGTCTTCTTTAATTCTTTAATTTTCATTAAAATTATACCCATTTAATAATTATTAAAGCTAACTAAAAAAGATAATATTACATCTCCAATCTCCAAAACTGAAATTCTACAATTTAATTATTTTTTGCCATTACTCTCCTCCCATATAATAACAAAAACCATATGATTAACTTACCTAATCTGATTCATAGTAAAATGCAATGAACTATTTGCCCATAAATCATAATCAATTTTCTTTGAACCTTTGAATCATCTTTAATTGATTCTGTTGAATTTTCTATATTCGAAAATAATAATAAAAAAATAATGTTTTTAGAATAATGTATATAAATTAACATTTAATATATAGCCTTCACAATACCGTCCATAATTCAGAATATTTAAATCAGCTTTCTAAATATTTTCAGTATCGGGAATTCAGTTGTCGTAAATTAAAAATCACAATTAAAGTCGGATTTCTAGATTACAAAATCCTAAGCAAAATTTAGTTGAAATATATTTATGAAAAGAAGAAAAATTAAGAAAAGAAACCGTATTTAAGAATAAAAGACAAATTATTCTCTAATTAATATCTTCAAAATAAAATATATGTATTATGCTTAATATTGATGTTAATGATTTCATAGGATTTTACGTAAGGATAACGGATGCGGACGAGATTCATAATAAAGTTTTCGAATACGTAAAGGTTTTAGCACGGCCTATGGTGCTCTATCAACATGATCATCCTATTCATTGGAGTCCTGCTTATATAGGTGGAAAGGTAAATAAGTTAATGTTATTAATAACAGTATAATAATAATTTACTTTGCATTATTAATAATAATAATAATTTAATTTACTTATTAATAATATTAGTATGATATAATACTCATAATAATTATCTATTTACAAATTATGATGTTTATAAAAATAAAATAGATAAATTCATACATATAATATTCATATTCATATATATAATATGTGCGTATTGAAAATAAATCAATTATATTTATATATCTTATACTATTTGTAAAATTCATTTTTTCTTATATGTATTATATATTCTTATTCTTACTATATATTTCTTATATGTACTATATATATTTATTAATTCTTGATGTCACGCATCTATAATGATCATCTATAATAGTTTACATTCACATATGATTGATTTTCAGAGTAATAGATATGGTAAAGAGAATCGCGGACAACTAATGACGTCCGTGACAGCTCCAATTTTAGATCGCCGCAATTACACGGTAATTATTTAATGAAACAACATATAAAAGTCTTAACATGATATTAAGAATGAAATAATATATAGACAAATTGTATTTCATTAAATGCGTTCTTGTTCTAAGGTGAAAACGGCCAATTTATTAGGCATCGTCGGTACCGACGTACCTGTTGAGGAGATTCAGAAACTCGTGCCGCCTTACAAGGTACAGATCGAGTTTTCTTTATTATTATTTAAGTCTAGTTGCATCAATAGGCATTATTGTGAAATCGGATAAACTTGGCTGATGATTTGTTTTTATTTTTTTATAATACTATGAAAATTATAATCTTATTTTATGTTGTTTTAAATAGAAGTTGATTTAACGAATATTACTTTTATGAAAGATTAGTGCAGTCGATGCTTAGAACAGTGAGCTATTTTGTTCTTTCAATTGATTATTATGGTAATTTATAATATATATTCTTTCAATTGCAGTTAGGAGTTAATGGATATTCGTTTATTGTTGACAATAATGGCAGAGTTCTGTATCATCCTGACTTACGGCCTCTCGTAAGTATCAATATTACCGAATAATAAATAATAACATGTTCGAAATTGTTTTGACAATTAGCTTTGCTGATATCGTATATTTGTTTTCTTTGCTTTGTTTTGCATTATGTTTTATGAGTAAGACAAATTTCCAAGAAATAAGTACTGATTTTGACCATTATAGACTTATAACTGCATAAAATAAGTAGTTTTATTAATTAGTTTTATTAATAGAAAATTATTATAACATAATTAATATGAATAAAACATATAATTTTTGCAGAGATATTATTTCATTTAAAGATATTATTTGATATTATAAAATAATTATATTAGTACAATTATAATATATTATGTTAATGTGAAAAGTGATTATATATACTATGTGCAATAAAAATTATATTGATTAAGTCATTAATTTTATGTGCAGCCTGGAAATACAGAAGTAAATATAATTTCTATAATCGATCATATATATCAGGTGTTCTATATCAAACTATTCTAGTATATTCAGTACAATGATCATCTTTATTTAACTTTGCTGCAAATTCACAAAGATTCGCAAATTCACAAAGATTCTATTTATTTTCTTTTTCAGTATGAAGAAACGTTAAAGCCTTCTTATATTAGCGTAGATCTGTCGGAAGTTGAACTTGCAGAACATGACGGTCCTTCGGCTCCCCCTAACAACTCGATCCTATTTGATGTAAGTCCAACATCTTTAGGCCATTTTATTACTATCATCATCATCATTGTTATTATTATCACGAATAAAATATCGATGATATTTGCTTTCTATAGTTAAGGCGTGACATGATCGATCAAAAAGAAGGAGAAACGGACTTTACAATCAAAATGCATTACGACGATATGGTAAGATATTAACAAATCATGAAATTTCATATATAAAAACAAACATAATAATTATATGCCGTATTTAGTTGTACATCGAAACCAAATATTTTCCTTATTATAAAATATTCATTAATTTTCAGAAAAGAGTCACTATTAGACGGCACAATTATTTTTACAAGCCAATCGATAGTACTCCGTTCTCCTTAGGCTTAGCTTTACCGGAAGGTTATGGCATGTTTGAACTGCAAGCTGAGCAGGAGATCAAACTTGCTATTATTAATGGTAAATTTTCTATTATTGCATACTACTTAAAAAAATTAATTCATTCCGAATAATTCAATTATTTATATGAAAAATTATTTATATGAAAATATATGATAATTCTATGTAATGATTTTAAGAATGAACGAATTATGTATCTGATCAATTTTTAAATTTCTGTTTTCACGTTTTGTTACATATAATAGTTACGGAGTATTTCAAGGGGACCAATTGGAAGGTACATCCCGATTGGGTCTACTGTGAATACAACTCAGCTTCCGACAAGTTCTTTTCTTCCCCGGAGGATCGCGTTCTGCATTTTCTAGCACGGACGCGTAAACCGGGGTGGAAATGGATGTCCTTGAGACCAAGGAGTCCCAGCTCGCATCATAAACAAGCGAGCAAGCCAGATAAAGATGCTTATTATTGTAAGTATTCGTTATATTAATTTCGTAAATAATTAGATGAAATAATATATTGAGGATAATAAGTGAGAATGCACGAAGGATCACAAACATGTTAATTATATTTAATTATATTTCTCTAATTTTAATAAGAATCCTAAATTCCAATATAATAAATTTTTCTAATTTCGATTATATAAGAAAAGCATTGCAAAGTATTTATGTATATTAAAGCATTTTGAATGATCTGGGTAATAATATATAATAAATAAATGTATTCGAACTATCGCAATTATCTTCATGTTTCAGGTGATAAGAAATTAGTGCAATCGTTAGTTCTGGATGCCCTAGTGACCGATGGATTTGATAAGAGAGAAGCGCAAAGAATGCATAAAGAGGAAAATGAGAAGTGAGTTACTTGTTGGTAGTAGGCAGGAATGCAAGCCTATCCCCTTACTCATTCATACACTATTGCGACTTATGATATCGAGCACTGCAATGCACAAGCACGCGATTCACTACCATGCATCGCATATAATGTCGGTCATTTTTGCAAATTGTCAAATCTCCTGCCTTGATTACAGTCCGTGTTGCATCTTAGTTTGCACAGTTGTTTTGCAAGGTATAGAGTTAACGAAACTAAAAAAAATTGACAACCTTCAGGATATCGATAAGCGCGAATAAAGATAGCAAACATTGTGCGGATGCAGTTTGTGTATATGAGAGAAAAAACTGTGTATACATTGTATATGTATACATATGTATACATAAGCTATCAAAAACCGATAAATTGTTTGCATATTGTTTGATACATACATATCACAAGATATTCATGAATTCAGTACTTTAATAAACAGACTAGAAACAAATCCCATAAAAGGACTGAATTTATAAAGATTCTATGATATGTATAAAGATATCAAAGTATAATAAACCGTTACTATTTATATATGAAATGAAGTACATGCGCGAACGTCCAACATTTCATTTCACAATATTATCTTTTATTGCATATTTTTATTACATTTTATTATTGTGTGTCTCCACCGCTAGCCCTATTGCCATACTGATGGCTCTGCTGCACAGGTAATCCATTATGCACAATTATTTGTCTAACACGTTTTAACATGTTTGTTGCATATAATAATGCACAGTAATACTCACTTTGTAATGATCGTATGTTGTTTAAAGTATGTCTGTTACTCGTGATAGATGAGGATGTAAAATCGCGATTGTTTTCGACAATTAATTGTCGTAGATATAATAAATGTGTATGGACACATACATTGATAAATATATATATTATATGATACGCAGAAAGCGTTTAATTTTTTTTATTAAAATAAGTCTTTATACATGTATCTACACAGATTGTATTAAAATTAATGGTACAATCGAAAAGATTACATGACTTATTTTTAGAAGAAAAAAAAATATAAATAAAGATATAAAAATATAGGACAGAAAAATTTTCATGTAAAATGAATACAATATAAGAAGGAGAATAAAAAATATAATTTTATGATAAAGTTCGTGAACTTTAAATAAAATGTAAAATAAATAAAATTTTATATATATATATATATAATATATATATATATATGTGTGTCATAATTAATTTAAACATAAAAGCTGCAATAAATAATTTTCCATTGATTACAATTGACATATAAACTTAAATGAACATTTCGGCGGTTACCCTATTTTTATTCTATCTTATTTTTTTGAAATAAAATTAAGGGAAATATAATATATAATATTATATATAAAATATATAATAAAAAGATTTTTATTTATATCTTATTTATAATATCTAGAATTTTATAGAACGAGATGTTAATGTTTTATCACGCCAATTTTTTACATTATAATTAGTTCAAAATGAAAACCAGGAAGATCGCAATTATCATGCTCATATAATTATATGTTATGACTCATATCAGAAATTGTTGTAGAAATTACATGTATTTAATGAATATGAAATTAAATTTTCAACATGGAAAATACGATGTTTCTACTGAAAGAAGAAGTAATTATTGTGCAAAGATATATTTAACATAAATATTCAAATTTTTTCTAGAAATTATTTTGCAATTTTACTTATGTATAAAATATTTGATAACAATACAATTGATGATCATGATAATTGCGGCGATAATATTTAACATGTATCAATTTATTATGGTATTATGTCATCATTTTGATACGACAAGATCACAGATGAATAAGTTACTGTATAGTAATTTATAATACTGTATTAAAATACTATATTACAATTTCATATTCAGATTGCCAAATCTGAATTGGCAGAATATCTCTAAATTTTTAGAATATCTCTAAATTTTCATTATATATATATAATAATTTTATAAAAATAAAAGGAATCTCAAATATCGAAATAATTGAAACATGAAATAGTTTTATGATTTCTATTTCCATTTTAAAAAAAGCTTTTTTTATCTTAATAGATTAGTCTACAAAAACGGAAAGCTGTTTATCAAAGATCTCTTCACGAAATGCGACTGAAATAATTGATTTACATAGAAACATGAATTTTTGATATTTTCATAAATATATTTGCATACTGATGGTGTGTCCATTGTTTCATTGAAAGTATTAGTTTACATAGCTCATTTTACAATTACAGTCAAGGCAAGGGTAGATTTGGCGTCACTAGGAGCTTTATCGCAACGAGAAGTGGACTCCTGCGGTGGCATGAACATCAACAAAGTGACGAAAACACTGATGAACCGTGAGCTTATTTATTTACAATAAAAATATGGAATATAAATAAAAACAATATATGAGACATTACTAATTGCTAATTTAAATAATTTAGCAGATATTATATATTTAATAGCGAAACATGATAAAACTAACTAATAGAAATTTATATTAATTAATACATTTTTAGAGTTGATTCAGTATTAAATCGTCGGAATTTCTAATGGTTTGCATGCAGAGGATTCACGGAGAAATATGCGAGAGCCATGGATTCATCGTGGTATAAGCGTGCAGTAGATCAACACTCTATAGAACCAGAAAGTTTTGTCTTCAGAGTACCGTTCGATGCGGGTAAATATTCCTTAACAATTTCCGATTAAATTAAAATTATTATTACGCGACTATAACTACATAATACAAAGTAAAAAAGATAATATAAATATTTATCAAATTTGATAAATCTTAATTTTACATAAATATTATATAATATTACATCTTGTAACATTAGATAAGAATTGTCGTTTTTTCAATTAGAACAAATCAATTATTAGAATATGAGTTTATAGAAATTATATTTAATTAAAAATAGATTATATATTGAATTTATAAAAAATGCGCGCGCACATATGCAAGTCTACTTAATATGCAAATATTTCTAATAATATATATTGTATAAAAAGAATATTTCAGATAAAAGTTAAAGAATTGCAAAGAGTAAGATAATAATATTTATATGATTTTAAATATAAACATCGAAAAACAACTTTTTAAATAGAAATTTCCATTTTTATTATATATTCTTGTAATCTACATGAAAATACGTAACAGCATGCATGATCTTTTCTTCTAAATAGACTATCCAATTATAAGGCATTAAAATTACGATATTATTGACAGTATATCAAATATTATGTAATATGGTAATAGATATGAACATAATAATTATGTGACAATTACATGATTTCATTTTAATGTGTTCGAAATATTATCCATTTATTTGAATATATATTATTAAATAAAAGATTATCAAAATATTTCGCTTGATGTTTATAAATATCTTTGATTTTCTGTGATACATCTTCTGAAGTATATATTTTAGGAGAACCATACGCATGTTATCACGCATGCATGCGTGATAACAATCCTTCAATCAGAAAATTTTTGTGTTTTTGGCCTATATATATGGCCGATATATCTTCAATAAAATATAGGACAATAATGCTATCTCAATAATATAATATCAAACATTTACTACCCATGGTCATTGATATTCAATCTTTTGTATTCATTTGTATTTATTTTTTTATTGCCCAATAATATGTCCTGTGTAATGTATCTTATCATGATTAATATATTAATAATTTTGATACAATGCATATCTTTTTGATTATATTTGCATATATTTAAGATATTTACGTAATCATATTAAATAGCTTCTGTATGTATAAAATAATTATATGTACATACAACATATAATAATTACAATATTCCACAATTTCATAATTTAATAATTAAAGATATAATTTTTTAAGATAAAATAAAATAAGATATAATAATAATTACATTTTTGTTATTTTTTTTATAATCCGAATTATCGAATATGCATCTAAGAATCTTCTATAATGTTTCAATTATTCCTTGAGTATTATGAAATTATGAATATTACAATAGGTTACAATAGGTTATCAATATAAATAATATACATATACATTTTATTTTAAAAATGCATATGCATATTTTATAATTTAGCAATTAAAAAAATTAAATAAGATATACATGAGATATAGTGATATACAAAAGTTATTGTTATTACAGTTATTATAGTTATTTTAATTGATAATTTCTATGTAAATTATATCAAATGCATGTTATAATGATTTTTAATTATATTGTTTAATTTCTTCTTTCGATTATTGAATCAGCCGAAACGGCCGATCCACTTGTTACTGCGACCCATGCAATTTTCATCGGAAAAGGTCACAAGGCTCCGGCGGCAGTAGTAGGCTTACAATTCCAACATTCATCCTTGGCGACTCATTTTGTCAATATTACCTCTACGGTAAGTTAACACAGAATCTTTTTCAGTAAAATTCAATTTTGAAAATCAAAAATTTAACTTTGACATATATTGTGTATTAATGTTATTATATTAAACAATCTTTAAGGATGTGCTTAAAGGATTTAACCATTTGTTAAAAGATTATAATAATTATCTTTTTTTTGTCTCCTTGCTTTTTTCACATACATGTCACATATTAAAACATCATGTTGTATATTTTTTAGTGTACTGGTATGACAGGATGTAAGAAGAATTGTGCCTCGGAAGAGCTGGATTGTTACATTCTCGATAACAATGGATTTATTATCATAAGTGAACGCCATGAGCATACCGGAAAGTTTTTTGGCGAGATAGATGGGACAATAATGGATTCCTTAGTACAAGATAGGATATATAGGTAAGATGATTATTTTATTAAAGCGTTTTATTTCCAAACTGATGCGTATTGATAAATAAAATTCATAAAAGTAGGCTTGTAGTAAGTGAAATCTTTCTGATAAAGAATTTTAATAATTAGTTTCTATGAATAAGTCTAAAAAATTATCTTTTTAAAAGAAATAAAAACATGCCAATACACATACATATATACATATACATACTGTGAATTATTTGAATTTCTTTTCCTATAAAAAGTATTTTATATATAAATTTAGTTTTCAATTTATTGAATTGAACAATATGAATTGCTATTATAGTAATTAATTTCAGGAATTAATTATTTGGTTAATATTCTCTCTCTCTCTCTCTCTCTCTCTCTCTCTCTCTCTCTCTCTCTCTTTCTCTCTCTTTCCCTCTTCTTTTTATTCTTATATCTTATTTTATCTCTTTATATTCTGTTAAAATTTACTAATATTTTTCTATAAAAATTTGTATTATAGTATTTTATATAGTATTTCATATTATATTTATATTGCATTATACTATATAGATAAACATTTGATATTAGCAGTGTCAAGTATTCTACATTAAATATTTTTTTGATATATTTTTAATATCTGTATTTTTTCGATATTTTTATGTGTGAAGATTGAAATATCAAATATTTCAATTCTATTTCGGATTTCTTTTTAGCAATTGATATATAATGACGATGGTTAAAAAGTTAAACTGGCTTAATTACACGCGCATGCGTATGTATGTATATGTATGTGCATTTGCGTGTGATCTCTTTTTATCCTTGAATAAATACAATATATAGAATCTATATTGCATTTTTTTTGAAAATTGTTTGCTATATAGGATATTGTTATATTTTAAGTTGTTCAATACAGAAAGATTCATTTAATATTATTTCTTTTATCATTAAATTTTGTTTTGTTTAATAAAAAGCATTTCTAATATACCTTTTTGTGAAAGATATTTTCTTGTATATGCACATTGTTCCAATCAAAATCATAATTCTTACGCTTCCTGAGAAAAATCCGAAATAAGATCGAAACATTTAATATTTTAATAGTCACACATAATATATAATAGAAATACATAATGATAATTATGTCAATCAAAGTTAATCTGGCTTACTCGTTTAGTTTAAAAATTATAGTAGAATTTTTAATTATTAACAATTTCTTAAATTAATTTCTCTATAATTATTGCAAATATCTTAAACAATGCAAGATTTTTCTATTGAACTTAATTTGCTGTATTTTCTCATGAGTAGCAATATGTATATTACCAGTATAGCTTAATACACTATTATCACTATATATGAAAAATTGAAACTTTCAATATGTCGCTATACAAATTAGCATAATATACTATCTATAATATTACTTATATTTACATATAAAACATATTTTATTTATATCTTATTATTGCTGAAATTTTTTGCTTTATCGGATGTATGATTTATTTTTTAAATGAGTGAAAAGAAACATATGTTTTACATACAATGTTACAATAATTTTTTTGTTATTTTTTCAATAAATAAAGTTAGCTTTTACATTTTTGGTCCTTTCCATATAACTTGTAAAATTTCATTAAATGCAAATATCTTTTACAATATCGAAATGTCGAAATTCTTTAAATTGGCAAAATTTTTCTCTCTGAATTTGAATTATTATAAATTTGCATTTCCTAATATTTTATACTGTAATCATTTATTTCATAATCTATTTTTGAATATATCATAAGATATATTTTAAAACTCATTCAACATAGCAAAAAATTTCAGGAAGAATTTCTTAATTTGAAATAATTCTGTAAATTAATAAGAAAAGATTAGAAATATATGTCATTTCAAAGAAGAAGAAATAAGAAGAAATATTCATATTACATAATATATATAAGATATCTGCTATAAGATGTATGAATTTTATAGTGCAAATAGGATTGTTTTAATAGAAAAATCCTATGCATTTTTACACAACTACGTAAAATTTTAGAGATTAAATAAAAAAGATTAACTAATGAAAGAGAGTAAAAGAAAGAGAAGGAGGGAAAGAGAAGAGAGAGAGAGAGAGAGAGAGAGAGAGAGAGAAAGAGAGAGAGCATGGACACTGTTATGCCTACATCATTTTGCTTATCATTTCATCGCATGAAGCGCGTATTTATTTGTTAATTTTCTATGCTCAATATTTCAAAATTTTATGATTATTTACAAAATAGTAGATGATTTTCTTCATTTCAGTTTATTTAACTTTATCTATACATTAATATTGTGACGTCTTACATTAGATACCTTATAAATGTATATTTTATTTTTCTGGTAAAATAAGAGCAAATAATGTTTTATCATAATATCAAAAATAATAAAAAATCTTTTTATATATTCGATGAACAAAATTTTCGTTTGGAAAGAAATGAAATAATCTTAATGTCTTTTGCAAGTACCATGTAAAATATTATCTGTTCACGTTCTTTATATATATTGAATATCAGTTACATTATCAGGATTTATCAAGTTATGAGAACGATACTGGTCTATTTACATCTTTTAAGCTATATAATCAAGACAATTAATTATATACTAACTTTTAACAATGAAATATAATAGCTGTATTAAATTTAATTTATTCTTGTATTGATTATATGTATATGATATTATTATATATAATTACATATTTGTACTAATCAACTTGATACGTTTTTGATGAATAATTTTTCTGTTCTACATTTGAATTAATTGAAAATTAGTTATTTTATGATCAATCGGTGATCTATTTCTCAATTTTGATCTTATATGGTATATATTATTATACAATTTCAATATATGTATACATAAAAAAGATTAACTAATGAGAGAGAGTAAAAGAAAGAGAAGGAAGGAAAGAGAAGAGAAGAGAGAGAGAGAGAGAGAGAGAGAGAGAGAGAGAGAGAGAGAGAGAGAGAGAGAGAGAGAGAGAGAGTAATATTATATATAGCACAGTAATATTATATATAGCACAGTTCATAAAAGTATGAATACTCATAAAGTGATAGAGATGGGAAAAAATTCTCTATCATTTCCTGAAGAAACACATAAAATTTTGATGTGTTGGCTACTGAGCAAAATTTTTATATATATTCCATATATTGGATGGAATATATATAATAGAAATTGGAAATTTAAAAACGTCATGCACATATATATATCCATTTAATTTTATATGATTAAAAATAAATATATTTTAGAATTCATATGTATGTGCATGCATTTATTATTTCAGATCATTAATGCTAATTATATGTTAAAAATTATAAGTATTATTTATTAACTTTATGAATATTTTTATGTCTCTTGCCGTCGACCACCGATCATCAATAACTTTTATGATGTCATTGGAATTTATGATGACCCATTACTAGCAATCCGACAGTCAACACATCAAGATATTAAACAAAACAGATTAAGAAATGAGAGCGCCAAAATGATATGCATAGCATTTTAGATATGTAACGATCTATTAAACATTTCGACGCCAAGTGGCGTGATCGTGCTTTTCGTGCTCAATTCTTTGAAGTGCCAACCTATAAATCTATCAAAATGACTGTACGTTTGGATTTTATCAATATGTGTCTACTGATATCTGTACTGTTAAATTCTTATTTTTATTGTAAATTTAATACTGTCTTTAAAGAAAATATGTTTATTAAATTAGAAAAGCGTTATTCCGTTGTTTGGTATTTTCCGCTCGAATTTTTAAAAAAGTTCGTGGCACTCAAAAAATATTAACAAAAAATCCAATTATCTTACACATTATTCTTTTCCTTTAACATGTGCTTATGCTCGTTAATATGCTCGATAATATGATTATATCGCTAGATAATATGATCTGTTAGTATCTAGAGTATTACTATTTCGATGCGAATTGTGCACTTATTTTCCAATTTCTTTTACATAATATCTCAGAATTTCATGTGATTTATTGCAAAGTACTAAAGAACTTTTTTATTCAATTCAATCCGTTTTATTCTCTTATGGTTAGCGATAACTCTATCCTTTATATAGTGTCATTAATTCAATTAAAACAAAGCTAAAACATGTTTTCGAGTACATAGCTAAATGATACATTATATATATACTATAAATAAATGTATATACTATAAATAAAAATATAATAAAAATAATTTTCATAACAATCGAAAAGAGCATACGATCAACAAATATATAATATATTTATATATATTTCGTAGGGATAGATAGAAATATGAAAAATCTGAAGTAACTTTATGCAAAATTATATTTCTTCTTATATTTATTTCTTCTTCTTACATATTAATTGATCTTGCTTACATTGATGTTAAGATCATATTCCTTTCCTACCTCGTTGATAGCATTCATGATAGTTTGTAGTTCCTAGATGTTCTCAACTAGTATCGCCATGTCTGCATATCACAAATTGTTAATAGGGATGCCATTTATTTTTATTCCCGTTGACTGTTATCTCATAGTGACTTCCATACATATATTCTGTATAGCGGGACATCGTAGTATGTATTTTTAATGACAAAGTTCTCCTCCAAGCAGAATTGAATGAACATGTCTCCTTTCTATTGCCAAGATTTTTCTCTTACGTATTTTCCTATTATTCCTTTGACTGCTCCAACTTTGGTATTGAAATTGCCAAAGATTATGTTAATTTTGTGTTTCTTGTTTGTTCGTAGTGCATCGCTCAATTGTTCAGAATTGGGCAGCGTCGTTATCCTGCTTATTTACCATAGGAGCATAGAGCTGGATCAGATTCATGTTTATTGGTATTTCAGCTAGCTTAAGTATTATTATTCTCCAAGCAGGCCATATTTTTGACATATTTTTTGTGCGAATTCGTAATCAAAAATCTCACTCCGATCATAGCAATGATTTACATTTGATTCGTTCTGCGCCCGAGTAGTAGAATTATCTTATTGCAACAATTTGCTATTTGTCCATTTAGTTTCGCTGATTTCCCGAATATATCGACTTGTAGTTTTTTCATTTTCTTAACTGCGTTGGCAAGTTTGCTTGCAGGGTATAGGGTACGCACATTCCAGATTCCTATTTTGTTCTTCACTTTCACTATGTCAAACCGGGAAATTCTTCGCTTCTAATGATTTCATATCTGGATTATTTTTTTCTAATTTTCCTGCCATAATAAAGTTTTTTAAACACATTATCCTGGGGAAGTACGGGTTTTCTTTTTATAGTCATCTTTTTATAGGTTCCTGTTACGTTGAAAAATGCTATTTCCTTCATTCCAGATGTCAGAGTTATACTGCTCCTATTCGGTCTTTTTTACAGTGTTAATAATCCTTAAGTTCTAACGATTAACTTCTAGATTGGATATTTACATTTATTTATATTTATTTATATCACGTTATTTGTTCTATCACGTATTTTTTATATCTGCATTTTTGTATTATAATATAGTTATTTTCTAAAATATTTAAACAAAAACTTGTGGAATTGGATGAACAACATAAAACATGACGGCGTTAATATAATATAACTTTTTATTGTTTATAACACTATAACATTAATAGTATATAATGTTTAAGCAAAAATGAAAGTTTCATTTTGTAATAATTTGATAATCTACGTCATTTAATTTGGAAATCATTTTTAACTATCTTATTTACGATATATCAAATAAAAAGACTTAGCGAAGTATGCTCTTTTCTGCATTTTTATTTTGAAATATATGTAATTTAGAAACGTTTTATATATTCTAAATAATGATTGATATTTTTGATAAATATTAATATATATATATTTTTCTTTTATATAAAGACAAGGAATAGAAAATAACGTTTTTATAGTTTCTTAAGTGTTTTATAACGCAAGAATGCTGCAAGAATGTAAAAGAATTGTAATGATATAATTGTATAATTATAATTGTTAAAATTTTATAACTCTGCATCGTTATGATGTCTTTATCATATTGTATTGCCAAAACGCAACATAAATGAAAGATTTTGATACTAATACAAGTAATTTATTTACGATATTTCAGAAAAGTCAGTGTTATCAATTATCAGGGAACTTGCAGTCCACAGGAATCTCATCAATCGTCAGCACCGCGAACTCTATCATATTCTATCATAAAAATGACTGCAACAATAGGCAATTTTCTATGCACCTTGATTCTAAATCTCAATATTCAAGATTTATGGCGGACAACATTGGCTTTCGCTAACGATGCAATACACTTATTAAATGGTAAAGTATTCCAAAATGCATTTAGGTTCATATCATAAATGAAATACAGAAAAAAATGCGATATTCATATAAGTATCCATTTTTTTCTTCATATAAGCTTTATACAAGTCGATAGTTATCGAAATAAAAGTAAATTCTGATGCAAAAATGCATTGATGAATCTTATTTTTTATGTCTTATGTCTTATATCTTAACTATAATTCTCTTAATTATTCGTAATAATTTTAAGAACAAATTATGAAACATTTCAGAATAAAAGTTTTTATGTAAAATATCAAAATTATAATAGCTCTTAAATGAGAAACGATTAAAATTTACTAAAGCTAAAATTTCCTACAACCGAAATAAAATATAAATTATATTTTGATTATTTAAAATTTTAAATTATGCATATTTAATATTTAATTATACATATGCGATATACCAATACATACAATGCGTAAGAAATAAAATTTTTTCATAAAAAATATTAATGCGTATTTATTAACACAATATTCTCGATATTGTGAGAAATAATAGAAGTTTGTTATACTTCATTTGCTATATGATATTTCGACATATTTATATGCGCTTTGTTATTTCAATTTTGTTATCAGCAAATTTTAATTATTTGCTATTTAAAAATACATAACAATTATTACAATCTCGACATTTTCAAAATTTTTATTTTAAAATGTTTCAAAGAATATGTCTTTAAAATTATTATATTGATGATTATTATTGATTATTGTTGATTCAAATACTCTATAATAATTGGATGTTTGATTTTCATTTAAACTTTTCACGTTATTTGATATTTTCAAAAATATTATTATTTTCTTAAAAATATCTTTTTAATTAAAATATCTTTTATTTTATGTGTTTCAATTTTATAAAAAATTTTAATAATTTTCAAACCATATCGTACAAGATATTTCTCAAATAATAAAAAGATGAAGTCTTTTGAAAGAACAAATTATTAAAATTATAAAATTAAAATGATAATTTTTGAATCATTATACAATATATCATTATACAATATATTATATTTCAATATAAATTGTGTTATCAATGTCTTATCTAAATGGAAGATAGAATGGTGAATGGAATGAAATGAAGAAAAAAAAAATTATATATATATATATATAAAATTATTATTTGTTTTCTTCATTGATATATATATATATATATATATATCTTAAAGAAAAAAAATAAAATTTTTATAAAAAAGATGTTTTAAAAAAAATATTCATCTTCAATAAATTATTTTCGTGAAGATCTAATCATTATCTATTTTTTTCATTGATTTAAAATGAATTTACTTTTTCCAGATAACTTGATGTTTGGCGACAATGGCGATATACATAATTTTGAATCATTGATACCTGCTGACTCAACAGAGGAGGCAATGTCAGACGAAAACAATATATTTGTAAGATTTCCGGCAGTTGCATCAGCCACGCCAATCTCCCCGCCAGCCACTCGGGCAACTTCCTCTCATTATCCTCGAAAACTACGTTCCTGTGAGAAGAAAACGGATCTTTATATTTTGCAACCTGAGAGGCTTAATACTAGTGGCCAGAGCAATCCTCTGAAAGGAAAACTTACTAATTGTCATGTAACTGGATGCGAAAGGTAATTTAGGAATTCAAATACTTGATATTTTCAATTTATTTTAATAAAATTAGGAAAAAATTGTTCATGGAATTTGATAAAAAAAAGATGTTAGAGTTCAGACGAGAATTTTGAATGCTCAGTGAATGTTGGATTTAGAAAGAGCGCAAAGCAATTTTAACAAAAAGAAGATATAAACCAGATGAGAACAAATAAAAGCAACTGTCATTTTAGTCATATATTATTAAATAAGTCATTATTTATAATTTGAATTACAATCATATAAACAGGTCAACTGTAAATGATCATTTTTACTCGATATGATTAATTTAAATATCGCGAACTCGATGTATTCAATTAGAAATTTTGCTGCACTTTTAATCTCAGTTCATATCGATCTTTTGGAAAGATCGATCGAATTATCGATATCACAATATGGAAATTTTATCCAGATGTACAGAATGTTTGATGTACCAAGAATTAATAATATGAGAAATTAATTCAAATTCAGGAAGAATTAAAAGATGGACTTCAGAATATCCAAAGAATAAAAAGAAATATTGACAAAAAATTAGATTTCTGCCTTCTGATGAATCAAAAAAGGAAGGTATTTAAATTTCAATATGTGAAAGTAATATGTAAAATATATATATATATATATATATATATATATATATATATATATATTGCTCCATTTAAAACGAAAGACGATAGAAGAATAAAAATTCAGAAAATTATATTATTCGGAAAAATTCAAATAAGTTCTTCTTTGAACGATCTTGAACATCAAGATCCAATGGCCTCGTGAAGCAACGCTGACAAAATTATCACTTCTCGTTTCGATGAACGATCCTTTTGATTCACAAAGAATTTTGAAATTGGAATTTGAAATTGGAATTTTGAAATTGGAATTTGTGAGAATTAATGCAATTTTATTTCAAACGCTTAAGGGGAAGAAAAAATCAGAGTATATCTTATAATGTCTTATAATTAATATAATTATAATTAATAGTCATATCTTTTTTGTTAACAACGCATAAATATGCGATAAGAGGAAAAATTATGTTGCTAGTATTCTCCAATATTTTCAAATAATTCGCTACTGTCTACAACATTCGGTTTGGTAGTTCGGCGCGCAATGCATGTTTTGATTTGCAAATCCTAATCAGTTAATAATTCTTTCATTACTGAGAAGATCGAAGATCTATTCTGCTCTACATTCTATACAAGAATTATTATTATCTAGATTATTACCTGATATCCTAAAAGTCATATGTGTGTGTGTGTGTGTGTGTGTGTGTGTGTGCGCGCGCGCGCGCGCGCGCGTGCATATTTTACATGTTACATCAATATTGGAGTCATTAATTGGAGTAATTAATAAATGCAGATACTTATTTATTTTTAACTGAGTCTTACAATTTTAATCTTAAAATTATTATGAGTGTATAGATTTAATTATATATTAGATTAAATCGAGAAGAGGAACAAGAAAATAAAAATTGTTGTAAAATAAAAAATGCTTTAGATAGATGGATTGAGAAGAAAGAAAATATATACAGAAGATAGAATATATATATATATATATATATATATATGTAATGTCAAATTTGATATTTAAATTTGATATCCGGAGTGAAGTTTCGTTTTGATTAGGAATGGACGTTTTATCATATAGGATTTTGGTAACTTCTTCCCAATCATCAATTTCTCTCTTCTGCTGAAACAAAATTATTATTAAAGCTCTTTCAAATCAGAAAAATAAAAAAAGAAGAGAAAAGTATAGTGTAGTAAAATAAAAATGATATATTCATCATTTTTTTTAAGTTTGTACACTTACATTATATATATTCTTATGATATATGAATATTCATGAAGTATAGTTAATTGGAGATGACATCAATCTATATGCAGGAAACATACGAGCGAATGTTCGTATTTAAATATTTCGAGTATTTCAAGTTCTATGCGTAATTGATACTATATTAAATTTAAAATTTATATTTTTGAGTTTTAAGATTCTAGAATGTAACAAGTAAATCTTTGACATTTTGTATATGTTCATGAAAATATAATCTCTGATTTACTTCAATACATTTTTCTTTCTAACAGACCATTCAGTGTCCAGAAGATTCGTCACACCAATCTAATACTGCTAGTGGTTGATACGCTATGTCCGTGCGGCAGTAAACAACTGAGTATCGAGCCCATCGAAGCTTTAACGGAACCCGGCGCGTGTACAGCAAGGAGAGAACGCCTATATCGACGAAGGCCACCGAAATGCATAAACTATCATCCTGAAGAAATGGAAATCAAATTCTGCGGCGGCGTTGACCGTTCCTTTGATTTCTCATTAAATCTCGCGATTTTCTTATTTATTGTTACACTGCAATTTGCGTGACTTCATTGAGATTAATTGCACATATATACAACTCAACAAGGAACATCTATACACAAATGCATATATACATACGTTTCTAAATTACTTTTTTAAGATGGAATTAGCGTTGTCGTTTCTATAAAAACAATTATGAAGAAGAAAAGAGGAATCGTCTTTTTCTAGGTTCACGGATTATCACTATATAAATGAAAAAGAGAATAGTGAACACAGGCAATGCATGCCTGCGCGCGCACTTATATACACATTATATACGTTACAATATTCATATTATAAATTTTCTTATGTGAAAGAATCTTGAATATTTATGTGTGTGACGATTTCATTGCGTGTACATTGAGATTCTCGACACTGGACTCAAGCAATAAGTGTCCCGTATATTATAACGAGTAAAGAAGAATAATCAGAAATTGAAGTGAGATAAATATATCAATAATACACATGGAGACAGGACGTATTTTATATTGTATCGTAAATTTTCTCTGTTATAATATGAGTAAAAAGATTTCAGGTGCATTTCGAATATTTAATTATTAATATATATACATATTTAATTTTATTTACTATGGATATTATTGTAGAATTTGCAAATTATATTAGTATTTTTTAATATTATTTTCTACCATTAATATAGTCATAATAACGAAACATTTATAACATTTTATTAAGAAAGATTTTTCTATTTTATAAATACCAGTTTTATAAAATAAAATTTTCAAAATTAAGTTAACATAATAATAATTTAATATTCAATAAAAGGTTAGAATAATAAAATTTGCAGTTTTATGTTAAATACATAAAAGTCGTTCAATTCGTAAAATTCGTTTGTATTCATAAAATTTTTTTTCCATGTGACTTTAATCAAAATATACGAATGACCATCAAATCATCGATCAGATTGACTTTAAATAATAATCATCGAGAAAATTCGATTTCCTTGAATAATATTTTAAAAATATTATTTTAATAATATTTTTTTAACGTTGTTAAAAATGATAAAGATTTTTTTAAATTGATTGCTTATTATGAATGTTTATTATGAAATAACATCATTTAAAATTTGAATCGAATAAATGGAATTAGCAGTTTTCTTTATCCATATCTCTAAACTATTAGGGTTTTTTTAATAAGAACGATACTTTCATCGCTGCGACGAAACAATTAAATCTTTTTTCCCTAAACACAGTGCAAATTACATTTAATTAAAATTTTCTTATTCATAAAATGTCAGAAATCTTCAAACTATTACAAATGTCCAACTAACAAAATTTATGACAAGAAAGAAATGAAGGTACTCCAACAGAAATCTTTCAAAATAATTTTATGATAGTCCTTCCAATTTTCATTTTCTTCTTTATTTTTCTTTTTATTCATTTATATAAATATAGGTAGTTCTCGATTTACAAAAGAAATCCGTTCTTGGGAATATATATAGTTTGCTATATATTTTTGTTCATTATATATGAAGTATCTTTAAAAAATTGACATTTGGAAGAATATTTATTATTATTTAAAATTATAAACAATTACAAATATTAATATGAATTTAAATTAATATAATGTTGTTAAAATAATATGTTCATAAGCATATTCATATATTGACATCGAATGATTTGATGTGACATAATCGTATGTATTCGGCATATATTTTAACGGATGTCCGTAAATGGAGAACTGTCTATACATTCTCTTTAATAGAAGGTATATTAAATATTAGTTCAAACAATCTGCGAATCGTTTCTTTTTAATTTTTGTTAGGTACTTAGTGCTATATTTTGTGTGCGCGCGCGCGCGCGCGCGTGTGTGTGAATTATTATAGAGCTAGTGATTCTTTGAAATCATTATATCTGAGTTTTCTTCATTTCTAGTATTTAAGCTTTTTAATACTCTTTACAAAAATATATAATTAAAATATATATTTTACAAAAGAGAAATATTATCAATGTTAGTCTTTTAAAACTTGTCTATTTCATCTTCTATAGTTTTATACCAACGAGTTTATTTATGATTTGATAATAATTGATTTATGGACTAAATTGGGAGTAATCAGTAAATAGAGTAACCAAATATAATAATTTGACATTGTAGTATGTTTGATGGATGTCACATCTTGAATATTATAGAAACATCCAATATCGACTAGAATCGTTCTTTCATTTATGCACTGAAATTGTTGGAAATGTTTTTGTGATATCATTCGTGAAAATTTTTTTTATTTTATGTTTAAAAACAAAATATTATAACTCATATTTAAATATAAAGATGTTATATGATGTAAATGTGAATATTTTGATCGTAAAAAGATACATATAATATACAGATTTAAATGTTTAAAATTAGATACGGATATATTCTTCGCGATTCCTTTCTTCGCGATTCTTACATTTTATAGTATTACGTTTACACTTGTTATTATTTGTTTGAGCGAAGTCAATCTCCTTTATAGATAAGAGATTTATTTAAAAGTCTTCCTCTCTTTCGGCATCACAATGCAAATTGAATGTTTTTTATATTATGTTTTATGTTATGTTTTATGTTATCGTCTCTAGAGATATGTAAAATAATACTGAAGCGTATATCACTTAAAATAGTTTGATACAGATAACGCTCGACTGTGCCGAATATAAAAAATAATCAAAATATAGAAGCAGATAAAAGTTTAATCGATATTGTGACATTATGACGTTAAAAGATTCCCATGAAGTTAAGGCTTTTATTTATCATAATAATTAACAAAATATTTTTCATGAAATTCAAATTATCTATTATTACATAATTAAAAGTATGCTATGTTTTATTATCGTTGTTGTTATTATTATTTTGATCAAGTAATTTTATTATTAAGTTACGCACTCTAATCTTTCTAATCTCTCATCAAACCGAGAAATCGTTCACTTAATTTCAAAATTGTCAAACAAAATTGTCATCTATTATATATAGTAATAATATATTACTATATATAATAATATATAGTAATTAATAATATATAGTAATTTTTCATTAAATGTGAATGATGTTAAAGATCTGTGATAATTATTTGAATCAATATTATAATTAATTAATTGAAATCTTTGTGAATTAGAATCATTTTCTTATGTTTTTTTTATTACTGATATGATTACTTAATGAAAAGAATGGTGGTATTTTGAATAGCGTGGATTTCGTATTGTAGAGATATTGACTATATTATCATCATCATTATTATTGTTATTATTGTTATGATAATTATTATTATACTACTATTATTAAGTTTGCTTAAGTTCATTACTTCAAAAAAGTATAAAGTTTGGGGAAAGTAAAGTTGCGAAATAACTGGATCTTCCGGATCTACAGTATAGAAATTGGATACGCACGCGAAATGATAGTCGCATGATTTCGCGAATCAAATATTTATAAGTACATTTATATCCGGATATTAAATAAAATTTTCAAGTCAATATTACGAACCTTGGCAAAAATAATTTATTGATGTTTTATGAAAGCAAATATAAAAATCAATTTGCTATAGAGAATTTTTCCATCTATATCATAGACGTGCATACATAAGAATTGTGTTGCTCCAAAAAAATATCATATGATAAATAATGTATATTCGATTGTTTGTAAAATAAGACATAAATAAATTGAAAATAATGTTATGCCCAGCATAACTTCTGATGAATGCATTAGATGTATAAGAAAAGAAAAGATAAAAGATCATATTTATAAAATTACTTCATAATTTTCGAATTAAAAATTTCCATGAAATTGTATAAGGATATCAATATAATCGGATTTATAATAATGGTATAGAGAAACAGAGAGAGCAACATTTGGAGCAACGAATTAAATCACCAAAAACAAAAAAAGGAGGAGATACGTTGTAATTCATAATGTTCATGTCATCATTATTTATTTAACCTGAGATAAAACTAATGTTAGCAACTTCTTGTTAGCAAGAATCAGGTACGATTATGTAAAAGAATTATATGTAGTACTATATCTCACGTGTCTATAATACCAAAATCGAGAGCAACATAAAAAAAGATCTCTCATATTTAATTCCAATCCATTTCATTATCATTTATATTAATGTGCATTTATCATTTATAATTCTGTAATTTGATATTCTACAAATATTATAAAAGAATTACGATCGTTTGTAGATATTATTGACATGTAACGATGCGATGACGATTTGCATTTTTACGAACATAGCATCAAGGATATGCAAATGTTATGCGTATTATGTGCATATTGTTGCAGTTAGCGATTACATTATTTATTGTCTTTTCCATCGTATGATAGTTGCAATTATATAATTATATATGTATAAGATATGAACGAAAAGTTTACTCGTTTATCAGGATATCGGTTAAATCGAACCTGATTAAAATTTCTCAAAGTTATCGGTCCAAATGACTTTAAAAGTCTTAGAAAAATTGCAAACATCGGAAAGTAATTCGCAATTGTCATGCAAAATATTTAGATTATTTTTATTTTTATAACATATTGTTTTTATTATCATAATTATATTCTTATATGCTGATGTCAAATTCATAATTATATATGTATAGTTACATTATAACTACATTTTTGTATTTTATTGTAACTAGATATAATTATATTTTTCTCTTATATTCAAGACGAAAATCTTTAAGGAGAGATGTAAGTATATCAATTCTATGCAAAAATGCATATTTATCTAATATCGATTTTGATAAATATCAAGATGCTTAATATCAAAAAAATATTATAATAACTATAATAAAAAATTACAATAATTTTTTTACATTCCCCTTGAAGAGATATTAACTCCAAATTTAATATAAGCTTATTACATAGTTTTATGTCACAGTTGCGAATTACTGTAATTTGTATTTTGTAATTTTTTGTATTTCTATTTTTTGAACACAATGAAGTTATCGCCTTTACAAATAATATATTATTGAGCGACGATTTAATGTTTCTTCGCAAATGAAAGTTTATCTATTATTGTGCTGCCAAGAAATGATATTTTTAAAACGAAATTGTACTATGTGTGATCACTTTTACTTATTTTTAATTAATAATTTAATTAATTAATTTTTAATTAATTTTGATCTATTATCTATGAAATTTATATTTTCTCTTTACTTTTACTTTACTATACTTTTACAGCTATTATTATTATATATTCTATATTTGATTATCATGCGCACATATACATGGGCATGCATACTTGCATACTGTATATCCAGATTTCCGAAGCTTATTACATTCTTAAAGAATACAATGTCAATGCAATGTAAACCATAATATTGCTATCAAGTAAAACTAGAGTCGAGAAAAGACGATTATATAGATTGGTTTAGTAACCAATATATCATTGAATATTATCATCATTATCACAGAAATGGGGATTTTCACTTGTAAATGACAAGAAAATGCGATGAGAAAGTTATTTATTTGTTGAATTCAGTTGGCTACTTGTCGACTTAAATAGAGAATATTACGTTAACGTTGATATATAAATATACATAAACTAAACGTTAAAAGTACTTCAATGTATAAAGTTATGTGCCATTGAAACGTATATTTATACGATAAATGGTATTTTCGAATATTTATGAAGTATAATTACTAATTACACAAAAATCATGATCTAAAAATTGTAATTACATGATTTGATAATATAAATAATTTATTATATTTTTTATATTTAGCTATAATTATTAAATAATTTAATAATTTATCTAAATGATTGATATATATTAATTTATATTGATATATTAATATTAATATTTTAATTTATTATTTTATTAAATATGCTTATATAAAGATGAATTATTATTATATTTAAATTTTGATTTCGTTGCGCAATCTTTAATTGTATATTTTCTTAACTATATATTTTATATAATTTTTTGCATAATAATGATAAGTATTTAAGCGCATACAAGTATCAGACACTCTTTTTAATTGTTTTTCTTTTATGGATTTTTATTTCTTACAGATTTTCGTTTCAATGAAGCATAAATGTGAAATTACTCCATTACACGATTTTTAATCTCACAAAATTAGATTGCGTCCTGAATGCGATTTGATTGTGCATAACTTTGCGCATTAAAGCACAATTGATATAGAGCATACAATAATGCCGTTTCAGAGATTAATACTTGAATCATAATGGCACAGATGAATACAGTGGAACAATTTTATCAGATATAAAAATGATATCTAATAATACATCAATGATTGCTGCAAGTTATTGCCGTTGTGGCACGCGACGAAATCGCTGTTACGCGATTCGCGATATAGTATACTAGGCGTCGTAAGCGATCATTCTTCGAAAGAACTTATCACGTTTAATTGTATGTATAATAAAGCGTAATATAAAAATCTATTATTAAAATTTCATATGATCATCTTCATATTATTGTAATCATATAATTCTTATTTATTTTATTTCTTCTTATTTTTATTGATTTCTGATATCTTGAAGATTCCGAAGTTGTTTAGTTCTTTTTATTAATTTTATTCTTGGATAATTCAAGTAATGATTTTGATGTGATGTGTTCTATCGAAAAATATCTGTATAATAATTTGAGAAATATCTGTGAGATTTGATGCAAATGAATGCGAACGAAACGCGCGATACAACCGTATCGTGCGAAATGAAGGTTAACTCGAAGTAACAAAAAAAAATAAAAATAAAAAAATATAAAAATTCTATAAACATGTTAGATAAAGAATCTTTCGATCGGCACTTTTAGGTGCTGCCATGTCTTCCATTATTTGTATATTAATTAATAATAAAATTGACTATAATGTATTGTAAAAACTAAGCTATACATTACACGCGATATATTCACATACACGCATACAATCCGCACGTAATATACATGCACAGATACATACATATATACACGACTCTCTGCCACACGATGACGATTTATATATATAAAAAAATTGCAAACTTATATAATATTATCTACAAAAAATTATCTATATAAATATATAATAAAATACAATTAATATCATGTAACTAAAGAAAGAAATGTGAATGTAAAAGGAAGTTGGTATTTTTCACAGGATTTTTAAGACAGAGATTGTATCTATGGTTTCATATAAGTTCCGATGAACATACATACTTTGCTGTATTCTCTGGAAATTGTATTGCCAAAAAATAATTTGTGCGAATGCGTGTCTGAAGGGTTAATATGCAATCTTATTCCCGTGCAATTTAAACGTTTAGAATAAAGCTATTCATAACAGAATTTGAAATGTTGAGATATAAGATACATAAATGCAGCTTTTACGCAATATACAGAGTGCTTTATATTATAAATTATATTATAAATTATAATATTTCTTCTTAAATGCACATCAAAGTTTAAAAAATCAGAAAAATAATGACAATGACGAAGTTGTTTCGTAAATGAAAATCTATTTTTGTAAATAGATGATCAGACTTCGTTTCTCGATTATTCCAAATATTTTAATACAACTTTAATACAATTTTATTAGCAATTTATTTATCAAGAACAAAAAATTTGAAAATAAATGATATTTTTTTACTTTTTTATTACATTTATTAAGAAATGAGTCTTAAATTTACATAGTAATATTTTCAAAAAGATTTTTAATGCTATGATCCCAAGCACTCTATATATCTATATATATTTAAGTATATACAAGAAAAAGGAATATTTATTTATAATAATTTGTATTATTTTTGCGTTTTTAATTTTCTAGAACATAAATCTGTTTTGCATGTATAAATTAATAAGAAGGAGAGAAGAAAAGAGAAGGGAAGAGAGAGAGAGAGAGAAATTGAGAAAGAAATAATAATTCAATAGAAATAATTTAAATAAATTTTAAGATTGATGAGTTTCCATTTTATTTTTTTTACATCATTTCTTAATAACACATTACAATATGAAATGAATTATAAAGTAATTTTAAAGTATGAAAATATGGAACAAAGTAAATAGCGTATTTATCGCGATTAAACAGCGTATTATAGCTGTATTAACAATCCGCAACTTTCATTTTTTACAATAATTTATCTAATTTTTAAGTGAAAAAGAATTTCTATTAGATATAGTAAAATTCGTATTATGTTTGACAGTAAAAAGATGGGTACTTATACACACACGCGCGCGCGCGCGCGCGATATTATATGTGTATGTATACGTGTGTGTATATATATATATATATATATATATATATACATATTTATATATATAATATGTATATATATATGTATATATATATACGTATATATATACGTATACGTATACGTATATACATATATGTATATATATATATATATATATATATATATATATATATATATATATAATATGTAATCGTATGATATGTACATCTCATAATGCGTTTTAATGATTTGAAAATGAAAAAAAAAAGAAACAAAAGAACAAAAAAAAACAAAAACAAAACAAAAAACAAAACAAAACTTATAAAATAAGACCTTTTACTTGATGTATTTATCGAACGTAAATACAATGATATATATATATATGTATGTATGTATGTATATATATATATATATATATATATATATGTATATTGCAATAAAAAGAATTAAAAGCATCTAGATTAGTTATTTTTATTATATAAAACGAATAAAAAAATTACTGGATAAATGTAATAATAAATGAAAATAAGAATACACTTAAAAAATGTTAATATATTCACTTTTTAATATAATATCATGAAAAGTTATGTTATATAGCATATAGTGTGTCTTTTATTAATACAAATGAAAGATCTGTATGCGCTTATATTATCAGTTAAAAGATTAGGTCGTTTGGAGAGTCTAATTTAAAGATCTATTTTTCAGGAATTCTTTTTACATCAATAGAATAAAGAATTTAAAGAAAGTTTAAAGAAAAGGTTACTTAATACAGAGTGTAGACTATCATTAAATATATTTTTGCATTAATTTTTATCCACTTTTCTTAGAGGATAACATTTGCGATATTACGGAATATTTCAGAAACAGATGATTTTAAAAGCATATTTCCAGTAAAGATAAAAAAGATTATATAATTCATTAGTCTGAAAGTACTTCTTTTTTATAAACCTTTTTCGTTTCGGATAAGCTTTGGTAAGTATATCTATCAAAGATGCGTTTATAGATGCTATTAATAATATTTAATATTAGAGCTGTTTAGAAACCTATTTAGGGAGTAGCCGATCGTGCTTACTAGAGTTACGCTATATAACTTGACGTTACGAATACTATTTCATTCGAAATAATGTAACGATAGTATTATACATCTAGATAATCTATGAACTTCGTGGTAAACACTATTGATTTTTAAATTATTTTAATTTAATTCACTAATTATTTTTTCACTAAATAAATATTAATAAATTATAAATATTTAAGCTATATATTTATAACTATATAGCTTTCATTAATTTTATATATTACTGATTACTTATCACTACATATCACAAATGAATATGTTAAAATAAATATGGATATAAATATATAAATAACAAATAAATAAATAGTTAATAAATAACAAATAAATAAATTTTAAATTGTTTATTATAATTGTCACGTGACAATAATGATGAGTCTATTAGCTTTCGTGCTAGTGTTCGCGATATTCCAAAGTGAGAAAATCTATGAATTCTTTATAAATCCATCCTTAGCTTATATTTTAATATCCTTTATTTTGTTAACAATTATTATAACATGCTTCAATTAGTTTTTATTAAACTAATTAAACTATTAAACTTCTATTAAACTATTTTATTAAACTATTAAACTATTTAACTTTATAACTTTATTAAACTATTATTAGTTTCTATATTTTTAGAAAAATATAAAATATAGGAATATTAAAACATAAATATGGAAATTTCATATTTATTAAGAATTAAGAGCATAATTGCATTCGACTATTAGATATTGTAATAACATTTACATATCGCAATTACGATAATATATTATGAGGATTTCATCCTTTGATTATCTTTTCATACTTTTGAAAAGATTATACTTCTTATAATAATAAAATTTATTAAACTCTAGAAAAAATGGAAAACTAACTTATAAAAATTTAAAGTAATAAAATTTAATTTAAGTAATATAATTTAAATTGAAAATAAAATTTAAAGTGTAATAAAATAAATAAAAACAAATATGCAATGGAAAAATAAAAAATAAAAATATACAATATAATTCAAAATGAACAATTCCACTATTATCGTAAAACCATTTATACATAATAGTACAACCAATAAAACTGAATGTAATAGAATACTTCAATGATGAGAGCCTTAGTACATTTTCAAATTAAAAATATGATGCACTGTAAATACGAAACATAATATTTTAATATAATATGATAATATTTTTTACAAGATATTACATATTTTGATTACATATTTTTGCATGCTAGCCTAAGTTAAGACGGATATCTTTTCCTTTATTAATTATCTTATCATTATCAAAAATCTTTCTTTATTATACATATTCTTACTTTATTAATATTTGAAAATTTACAATTTCTGTAATATATATATTTCTGTAATATATGTATTTCTGTAATATATGCAATTGTTGTACATTATTATGCAATTAAAATATATTTCATAATATTAAAATGCAAGTGTTGTAGATAATAATATGAATGAAATGTTGTGAATTATCCTTTATAAAACAGCTTAGTTAATATAGAAAATATCTCACATATGTATGTAATGAAATATGTTATAAAAAGTATGGATTTAGAGTATAACAGATATTATTTGGAATATAATAAAAGTTGTCAAGATGCCAACGGCACAATTTAACTGAAATCAAACGAATATTGATTTTTGATAAGGCCATAATCCAACTACCAACAAAAACATGCGATTGAAATTAAAATATCGATCTTCGATATGCATTTGCTTACTGATATTCTTTGTCTATTAATATCTCTCCACTAAAGTTATATAATGATTAAGTGTAGGAAGTTATGCTTACCTTTATTTCAACTAAATAGTTGGATGTCATTAGCTGTTAGATGTCAAAACTGTTTATTAATATAAATTGTACAAATTGCTATAAAATTGCAGTGTTTTGTAATTCATTATTATCTTTAAAATTGTAGTATAAGTACAATAAATACGAAATTGAATCATCTGAATGCTTCTTTGATGCAGTTGCTATTAAATAACTGATTTAATGTTTGAAGGACATTTAAAAGATATTACTTGTTATATATATTCATAGAAATTAAAACAAATAATGTTTAAATATAGTTATTAACCTTTATTGTCGCATAAATGATGCTTCTTTCTTTTTCAGGAAAACTACAATCTTGAAATATATCATATTGCTATGAGATCGAGCATTTTTTATTACATTCAAGAATATGAGAGCATATAAATATAATCAAACCATCCTTCTATCCTTCAAACTATTAGTTAAACTATCTTGTTTAACCAATTGTATACATAAAAATAACTATTATAAATTACTACAAATGAATCTAAGTCGTTGACGGATACATATACACAGAAGCATGTTTCAAGTAGTTTAATATAATATGTTGAATATTAATGACTTTTTCGTAATACAAATGCAACCATATATGTGCATATGAAGCATAAGGTAAAAAGAAAGTGAGTTATTCATCATTATTAAAATAGTAAATTATTTGTAGCATAGAATAACATATCGATGATTGTGCAGGAAAATTAAGTTAAATAAGTTAACAGGTTAAAAAAGAAAACTAGGTAATAAAAGAAGATAATATTAGAGATATTTGTACTTGAATATAAATATAATTATGCTTTGAATATAAATAAAAAGAGAACCGTTGATATAAGAATTAAAACAGATATTTAAGTGAAGAAGAAAAATTATTGCAGAAACGTCTGTAGAGTGTTAATAACTATAACTATAAACAATCTTATTAAAGTCTTTAAAATTGTATATAATAAATGCTATATAATAAATCTATTATATAATAAATTTCATATAACAGATAGTCCAAAATAATATATATCATCATAATAACAATATTCTTTTAGACTATTATTACATAAAATACATGACGATAAAATAAGATATAGATGCATTCAAAATATATATATAACAAAAAAAATAATTTTTAATATATTATTTTAGAACATAATGAATTCTAGAATAGAATAGAATAGAATAGAATAGAAAAGAATAGAATAGAATAGAATATAGAATATAATATAATGCGCAATAAGTTACAATCATAATAAATAAATGCACACATATACACTTGATGGACAATGATAGAGGTATCCTTTACCGTAGAAAACATTGCAACAATGCCATAAATAATCCATCAATATTTAGACCATAAGCTCTATTACCTCTTTCCAAGAACGGTATCATATTCTCTATAATTGTAGAAGTTTTATCGCAACAAACTTGATATTTGAAAGATGATAATGTTATATACATCACATCATGTTTTATTCATATCCTGATTAATATAACGAAAAAGATATTTAGAAATAATGGACAAATTTTTGAAAACTACCTTTTATAGTCATAAATTTTATGCTGCGATACTTTAGATTATCTCAAATGCAAATCTTCAAACACATTTTCACCGATAAAAAAATTTAATATGAAAATATAAAAATAATTATATATTCAAGTTGTCAATATTAATTTTTTCACAAAAATCCATGTTCTATGATCATACATTTGTTTATTTAAGTATTAAATGAAAAGTCTATGATTATAAGAAATCGATTATTTGTACATTTTTCATATTACATCATATGAAAGAAAGAGGAGGAAAGAAAAATAAAGTCTCCTCCTGTGAAGTCTCTTCTTCTATTTATTAGTTGATCAATTTTGTTTCTGACCAATTTGCTAACATTTTTTGATATTTACGAGTTTGTTTTAAGTTATATCATTTCGAAGAGAATGCAAGAGAAGTAATGTTTTTTCCAAGATGGGGATACAACATTCATTTTTTGGAAGTTTAATTTTACTCTTTATTGTTATTTATGCACATAATATGTATACTATTTTTTGTAATATATCATTATGTATATATGAGTGTATGTATGCGTGTGTATGCGTGTGTGTGCATTTATAGTATTATATACATTATTGACTTGTACAATATAGTCAACTATAACGAGTCCAATTATATAAATAGATGCATATGGCAATATATAATATTCTTCTAACGTTTTTACGTTATAGTTCCTTACCGATAAGAAATTAACCAAAATGTATAATAAATGGCGAATGGTTTACGAAAGCATAATCAAAGTTATTTTTATAGCAAATATGCATACATTCTAGTCCTTACTATCACGTATATAATTTCCTGTTTGAGAGCAGTAAACTTTAATTTGGGCATATTTATTTTATAAAATAATCATTTATATATTTCACAACAAAAGTACAGATTTATAGAAATTTATAGAAACGCTAGAGAGGAGCAAAATTCAAGATCATGATATTTTAACATAAGATGGTTGCAGTGCAAATGTCTGAAAATGTCTCTTTAAATCTTAAAGCTGCAGTTTTAAAATTCTTCAAAGTACGTTCCCTGCAAGGAACTTTACGAATGATTCGAATTTAAAACGAATATAGCAAAATTAAAAAATGATCTTTTGATATACTCGGAAAACAGAATTTCCTCTCAAAATTTTTTAAATTTTATGAAATTTGATAATTCCCTTTTAAAATATTTTGTTAATTACGGTATAATTTTTTTTATTGAGCTATGATGATTTGAAATGAGTCGTACAGTTTTAGATCTCTTTCTTAAAAAGCGACATTGTACTCGATCTTAACTGTTATTAACATTACTGCTCAAGATATATCAGAGAATTGCGCGTTTATTATAAATTATCTTTTACATTTTCAATAAAAAGATAATTCAAATTTTGTATAAAAGAATAGCAAGAAGAGAATTAATCTTGTCCATAATTCGCTTATCGGCCAATAAATAGCTCACATTAGCGCACAAATCGTGATCAAGAAAACAATATAACTATCTCGATACACTTTTAAGCTCTTCAAAGTATACATATAAGTCTCGAAAACGCTCATATCGTACTCGCTTCGATATCATACTGCAGTGCAATATTAAAAGCATAGCGATACAGATAGTAACGATACAGAAAAGATTAGATTTGGCTGTGATACGCAAGAAAGAATGATACGCAAAATCGTGTCATATTTCTTTGGCAAAAATTTTATATGTTTATGTATTAATGCGTACTATATAACTTTCGAAATCGTTGGTTTTGATAATCCTGTTATATTAGAATTAGTCAATAAACATATGCAAAAAAGATATTAGAACGTTTTAGTTTAGGGAATAGCAGATTCACTTTAATTTTAATAAATTATAAAATGCAAAATTATAAAATTATAAATTATGAAATGCATTCTATGAAAAGAAAAGAAAGGAAGAGAAAGCAAAGCTTCTTTCTTCATCGACCCATAATTGGTATCCTTTGATGGTCAGACTAGATTTTAGCCTATAAGCTTTTTATCAAGATCATTTGAAAATCTGTCAAAGATATAATTAGAACAAAACTTGTCATTTTATATAGCAAGTACAATGCACGTTGTTATTATCTGTTGTTTAAGCAGCAATAGTTGTATTTTAAATTGCTAGAACGATGTATACTTCGATAAATAAAACAATAAAACAAATCGATCAAAATCAGATGTTAAGTTATGGCCGATACCTTTAATTCTTATTATAAAAACATCTTAGGTTTAATTTAATGTCTTAAGACACTAATAGAGCTCCGTAATTAAATTATGATATCTTAAGACTATCTTAAATACTGATTAGAACTAATTATAAATACCCGTCGATAATCCATAAGAAAAGGGGCTATTTGGAGGCTTAAAGTAGCAAGTCGATGATAGCCATCTTAATGAAGCTGAAATTGTAACACTAAATAAAACAGTCAAAGAAATCATGTTTTAAGGCTTTTATTTTAGGCTGAGAAGAGTACTTAATATCGGGAAGGTAAAGCATATATTTATTCCTCAAATCGACGATCAACTCGCAATGATCTTGAGTTCAAGATCTGTAACATCCATTACATTCCATGAAGTCTTGATTCTTATTGAGTTACTTGAGACAACTATCGTTGTCTTATTCCTTTATGTTATAATCCTCTGTGTCCTTGCAAGAACACAGGACGGACTAGCTGAAAGGCTATCAAGTGGGGATAAACAATGGATGACACACGAATCGTTGACTCGTGGCCGAATGACTCATTGATTCTTTCCATTTTGTTAGCAGTCGTGTTAGAGTGCAGTAACTTTTCTCAATCTCAGTTTAATTTGTATTTTCTTTTAATTTTTATAACTTTGTGTTTTTCAAGTTTTGTTTTAGTAACGCGTTATATCTTCATTGTTTCAAAGATTATTTTAATTTGTATAAATTGTATAAATATAGTAGAACATATTTCGTTGCTTATATAATTCTTGAATATTTTCTTGCGATTCTTAGGGAAGCTTGTATTTATCTATTCCAGAGACTATCGACGAATTGCACTTGTTGGTTTGATAAGATTATTCCTATATATATTTCCATCGCGAAATTTTTAATTATCAAAGAAAATTCTCAAAGAAAGTTTAATCCTGGAAGAAATGTTTATATTTTTATCGACGTCCGAGATCTTTTAGCGAAATACAATACCTTTGATCGCAGGCTAGATCCCCGGGAAGAATCACACGATTCGTTAATATCCGAAATTAGCGATCAAATCTCGTGTTCATAGCTTAAGAGTTAGCAGTCGTGAACCGGGACGTAACACATTATCGCGCATGTCAAGTATGTGATTAGACGATAAACATTGTTTCTTCATCCAGAGGAAAAGATAATGAAGGATAAAGAAAACAGAATGGAATATCTAGCAGATTCTATTAGAATAAGAAATTAGAAACATGATGACAAAAACTGTAACGAAAATACAATTAATATTTTGTAAGACGAGATTCAAATATTAATAACTTTCTTGCAGTTACCTAAACTTCAATTAAGAGGAAATTACATATTAAGTAGAATTTATTACATCATTTATCATATCGTATTAACTGGTTCTATATATAATTGTTTTCTGGGTTCTTCTGATTTCATTTTCTAGTTCATTTATATTTTATTATTATAGAATTATTATTATTTATTACGGAAAACAGTTGACATCTGTATTGCAGAAACAGCGAACATACATGAAAAAGCGATAGTACGTATATATACTGTAAGACTATAATACTTTTCTTATTGCATGTTTTTGTAAAACAAAAGTTATAATGTACAAAGATAAAACAATCGTACAAGAAACGCGGGAGCATATACACATGTATACATAAATGATACACGAAATATATATTTAATTGCATAACTTTCCCATAGTAATACAACTTGAATAATGCTGATATCGTCGACAACATTTTTAAAGAGAAGATCGGAAAATATTGCAGTACACGTGTCAAATCTTTAGAATTTAGAAGAAAAAGTTATAACGATTGAAACCAAATTTTTAAGGAAATATTAAGCTTTGTAATATAATTAAGGAAAATTTTTTGTCTTGTGCATATCATCAAAGCTAAAATTTGGTCTGCAAGTTTTAGGATTTCCTTTAAATTATTTATGATAAATTTGTAGTAAATCATATTATACTGAATTACTGAATTTGTACTTGTAAATCGTCATTTGTAATAAAATCTCGCAGAGGAATGCGCTTTGAATGCGCTATATACGCAAGCTGAGGTTTTAAAACGCTTTTTCAAATATCGCTTCATGATTTCGTAATGATGTATGACTTCGAATCTAATTCTGCTTCTCCAAATTAGCTATTGACGTAAATCAAGTGCAATAACGATTCATTACTAAGGATTTCATGATTACAGTATATAATTATATAGAATAATTAGTAATGGAATCTAATTATACCAGTAAAAATTTTATTTCCAAGATGGAGTATTAAAAGTAAATAAATCTTTCATTTATTATTCATATATATATTTATTATATACATGATAGAAGACTTATGTATTACTTACATGCACATACACACATCCAACAAAATTTGTATATATAAATCTTGTTATACTTAATTTTGCTTAATTTTCTAATTTTGGAATATATTTTGTATTAATATCGTATCATATTTCTTACACAATAATAAATATATTATAATGATCTGTACTTTCTTGTCCAAATAAATTGGTTAAGAACATGTATAAAATACGCAGAAATACAATTAACATAGACATAAAAAATTCTTCCATTATGTTTCAATGATACAAATTAAGAAACCTATAAATATTTAAATTTTAATATATGCTAGCTCATTGAAACTTAATTTAATTGATTTGATCACATACTACAAAACTTGTGTAAATTTTTAAATATTATTAATACCAACGGATTGATACAAAACGCCACTTAAAAAAAATTTCACATTAATTTCGAATTGCGTACAGTTGTAATAATACATTAAACACAATAATACAAATTAAATACAAATACAAATTTATTAAGCAAAGAACAATACTTACTTGAAAAATACTAAGGCTTAAAGCAATTACTACGAATATTATCAGAAATATAAATGTAACCTCAAATCTCAATATTATACGTTCGGAAAATTTTTAGAAATAAAAATGAGTTGTTATATATATTACATATATTATATATATTAATATATGAATATTATAGACTCAATACCAATTACATAACTTTTCGATCAACATTTGTAGCGCAAATTATGCCTTCGAAAGGTGATTTCTCTTTTTGCAGATTAATATCTGCAAATATCTTGTACTACATAAATTTTTATTGTCATCTCAACGTTATAACTGTAAATAATTTTATTTAATTATTGAATATATTAATTTATATAATCATTATATAGTAATTTATGTAAAACATGCTCACAAAAATATTTTGCGTGTATATAAATATTAAAATAGGCAGAGCAAATTTAAAATTAAACAATTTCTCAATTTTTAATTCTAATACAATATATATACATTGTCAAAGCTGAAAAAGTAGCAAAAATAAAGATAATTACTAATAAATAAATAAGATAATTAAATAAAATATTTTGTTCACGTTAAGAAAGTAATTGAGATTTTGCTAATTAAAAGTTATGATATTCCATTCATTTCAGATTTTCAACATAATTTTTCAGTATAGATTAGTATAGGAATACTAAAATAATATTTATCCTTCCTTTGTTCTTCGTTTGACCGATATAATAATAAAATCTTTTTATTTTGCAATTTCTTATTCCTATATATATTACCTAACAAATTTTAACATTCTGCAAATATACAGGAAGTTAGACAAATTACGAGCATCGTTGATGAGGCTTGGTGAAGTAAATGCTATTCCTATTTCTATAAGGAAACCTACAACTGGATGATTAGTAATAAGTAGAAATATCGTTCTTGATCGACAAAGTCATAATTGAGTCATAATCTGTAGACGATGTGGCTGTGATTCGTTCATAGATAGGATAATATTAAGAAATTCTATTCATAATTGAATAATAATAATAAGAATTCCAAATGTAAATGGGGACCACGAGATAACATTGTGAAGAAATAATTGCATAGATTGTAAAATAAGACTTTATAATAAAATGAATTTTTTACCAAAAAGATTGTTTTTTAACAATTCTTTTCTCCAATGCAGACTAAAATTTGAACCACCACATCCAAAACGTAAGATTCCTTAATGCATTAATTGCCAGCAGTATGGCCACACAAAAAGTTCTTGCTTTCGTAAAGCGAGATGCATCAAGTGCGCAGAGATCAAGACCACTCAACTGTCCGTGTAGAGAGAAATCCAAGAACGTCAAATGGGTGATGTGTGAACCAATTACCCAGCCAATTACAAAGGTTATATAATCTATAAGGATTTACAAAAGAGTTTTTTTTTCACATTACGGAGACAAATGATGAGAAAAATGCACTCGAATCACAATCTCGAACCGAACTTACAAGCATACAAACTAGATTAATCCAACTAGGAAGGTCGTATATTTCAGTTACAAGAACTGAAAGTAAACAATCAATTACAAGCAAAAATAATCAGGAAATACAAGAAAAAGTGGCACCTCCAAGTCCGGATCAACTTGTGGCAGACGCTATACAGAAATTAAAACATGTGATGAAGGAGTACATGAGAAAAATGGATGCAAAGTTTAACAGCCTAACAACGCTTATCACCAAAATAATATAATGATCAAACCACTTAAAATAGCAGCTTGAAATGCCAATGGCCTGACTAAACATTCGCAAGAAATTAAAACTTTTATTTTCAATCAAAACATAAACATTTTATTTGTTTTTGAAACACATTTCACTAACAAAATCTACTGCCGTATTCCCGGGTATACATTGTATCACACAATGTACCCTAACGGTAAAGTTCACGGAGGCACTGCTCTTATCAAGAAGTGACATTAAACATTATGAAATCAGTAAATACCAAAAAGAATTCTTACAGGCTACTAGTTTCGTGGTCAAAGACTGGTTGTTTTACTCTCTCAGCCGTATACTCACCGCCTAAGCATGCTATAAAATGGGAACATTATATAACCTTCTTTAAAACTCTTCGTAATCGTTTCATCGCCGCAGGAGATTATAATGCCAAACACACGTACTGGGGATCGAGATTGAGCTTACCCAAAGGACGTGAATTATTCAAAGCGATTGAAGACATGAACCTGGCAATCTTGTCAACAGGAAAACCCGCCTACTGGCCATCTGACAATAAAAAGACCCCTGATCTAGTGGACTTCGGTATTATTAGAGGCATTCCTAAAAATTACTGCCACACCGAGTCCTTTTTCGAATTGTCCTCAGATCATTCTCCTATAATTTTTACAATAAATAGTAAAATAATGATTAAAGGCAAACCTTGCACTCTTTGCAATGTCAAAACAAAATAGCTCTATTTTCAGGAGCTACTGAAGACTACATTCGACAACTCCATACCACTAAAAATCGACGACGACATTACTCACCCAGTTGAAAGCTTTAACAATGCTATACAACAGCCCGCCTGGAGTGTAACGCCCACCAGCACGAATCCAGATATCAATATCGAATATTAATCTGTAATAAAAAATTGGCAGAAAAAAGGAAGCTCCGCAAGTTATGGCAAACTAACAGATGCCCGGTTATGAAAAACAAATCGAGCTATCAAAACACTTAAAAATCTGCTAGACTCGGAAGAAATCAAGGGTTACAAGAATATCTATATAAGTTAAAGGTTTCTTCGGAAATCAACTACACCCTATGGGAAGCCACCAAGAGACCGAAACAACCGCAGACACAATACCCGCCTATCAGGCAACAGAATGGGAGCTGGGCCAAAAGTAAAGAAAAAAAGGCCGAAACATTCGCTACGCAAGCTTCTCCGAGCTTTTTAAGCCTAACCCGCGCAAGATTATACTGGAGGAGGAAAATAAATTGTTCTCTGATGACAGCACTCCCGCCACCCTGCAATATCCCTGCAAGGTCCTTTACTATCAAAGAAGTGAGAGCCGTAATAAAAAATCTGAATCCAAAAAAGGTGCCGGGTTACGGCATAACTGCAATCAAATACTGCAGAAGCTGCCAGAAATGAGAATAAAATATATCACTCAACTATGTAACGCAGTCCTTAGACGGGCTTCTTTCCACCTTAATGGAAGGTTGCACAAATTATTATGATTCAGAAGCAAAATCTGCAGAATCATACAGACCGATTAATCTACTGCCTATCGAAACTATTCGAGAAACTTCTATTCCCATAATAATGGAGAGCCAAAGGCTGATTCCCGATCATCAATTTGGTTTTCGAAATAAACACACAATCATAGAGCAGAAATGCAAAGCCATAGAATTGTTAAAAGAATAAACAACAATATGGAAACAGATAGATACTGCACAGCGATCTTCCTCGATATCTCGCAGGCTTTCGATAAAGTCAGGCATTTATGACTACTTCAGAAAATTAAAAAAAGCTTTCCAACTGATTTCTATGCCATCGTAAGATCTTATCTACTACACAGAATTTTCAGAGTTAAATATGGAGAAATGATCACTCAATTAAAAGATTTTAACTCTGGAGTACTTCAATGTAATATATTATCTATATATTACCTTGTATATATTTGTATATATGTATGTATGTATGTATGTATGTGTGTATGTATGTATGTATATACGTATGTATATATATGTATGTATATATGTATATATATGTATAGATATATAGATATATATATATATATATATATATATTTATATTATTTGAGCATTTAAGAAATAAGATAGCGCTTGTAAAGATGATAATTTATCTTAATGTAGAGTAGGTAGATATCCGAGTTCGACTGGTGATGATACTTAATGATACATTGTAGAAATGCAAAGTTTGGCAGCAATTCTATCGTGCAATTTTTTTCAAAGACTTTTTTGGAGAATCTTTTAATCTTTTAATCATTTAAAATATTTTTTGTGTCTTAATCGTATATAATGCTTTTATATGTAAATACATAAAGGTTTGTCTTTCCTTTTCAGTATTTTGATATAATTACTTAAATTTCAAATAAATTTATATGTTTTCAAAGAATTGATATCAAAATTTGTGACGTATTATCTAATGATTACTGAATTAATCTCATAAAACAATTATGAACACGATGAGTGATAAATGGTTACATATTCCATATTACATACGACATAAATTTCAAAAAGAGGATAGCGCTCTTAAAAAGTTACGAAAAGTGTGAATGAATCAATGTACTTCGTTTTTAATGAAATTATCGTGTTCCAGAATAGTTAAATATTAATTTTGTCAATTAAGAGATGATTTTGACTGGTAAGTGACCGATCATATTTCGGAACATCGCCAAAATTGATGATTCAGAAGTATTATTAAATGAAAATCTGTTATAGATGCAAAAGCTGCGAATTAATCGAACAAGAGAGAAGACGCTACAAAATGGAAAAGATTCAGAAGATTCAGAAGTGGGTATTGTATGGATTGTTAATTGTCTCGATATATGTATTTCATTGTTTACTCGGCAAAGTAAAAAAAGATTTTTTATGAGGTATTGTTGTCAGTGACAAAAAATGGATTATGTATAACAATTCTAAACATACATATAAGTAGATCCTGGCTAATTATCAACATCTAAAAATTAAACATTCTTGCCAAAAAAATCTTTCTATACATTTAATGAAAAGTGTGTTGTTTTATATATCTTTAACAGGTAAAATGGTTATTGTCAAATAACCATGTTGTAATTCTTGGTGGACGAAATTTGGCTGATAATTGAATAGAAATTAAAAAGAAAAGAGCAATTACCTTACTAGGTAACAAGTTTAGCAATAAATATAAAGAAATAAAATTAATTTTTATTATATATACACATATTGCGGGCATGCGCGCTGTATATATATATATATATAGTATAGAAGAAAGGGATTGTCGGTGGCGGCATGTGTCCGGGATGTATGGTATCATGTGTTTGGAGTGTGTGGTTGATGAGGCTGATGCGCGCGGGTATGTGTTTGGAAAAGTCGCGTCCAAACAAAGAACAATTGCGAAGGAAACCTTTGACACGCGTAGCATGACGTGATTTGTCCAGACCGAATGATGATATGTAGTGATTGGCCGACAACACTGAAATGATACCACTTTTGAATATATAAAGGGCGAGGATAAGACAGACGAAAGACAGACGAAAGACAGACAGACAAAGGATGCGAGAGACAGTGTGTAGAGAGTAATCGAAGAGTCGAATGGCGAAGCTATAGAGTTAACTATCGAGAGATGTTGTATCTTTACGAAGAAGAATAAAGAGCCTTTTTACTTATTGTTTCATCAATCTGAGGCGTCGAAAACCCATCATATTTAATCATTTCATGGGGATAGAAGGTTATCACATATATTGCTTTTTCTCTCTCTCTCTTTTAGATGTACGTGCGACATGTACATATTCAGTTGTATGCATATTCGTTTATTAAATATTTGTTTATTATTATATTTTTTATTGCTGTGTTTTTTACATATTGATGTCACAAAAATAATTCTCATAATTTTGTCGACGTATTTGCATATGATGTAGAACGAATTTTATGTGATTACTGCATTGATTACTGCAGTGGATTTCTATCTCTTTGTGAAATTAATTGCTCATCAAATGTTGAGATACAATAACTTTTTCTTCGATATAAAAACAAAACTGCTCAGAAGACAGATGGAAAGGAATGTACAAAATGTCATAATATCAAAATATCATTTAATCATTTTATGATTATTTATATTGTTAATTAGCTGTATAAATAATGTAATAAAGAAGAATACATATTATTTATTAGAACTATTTTAATATTATGTTTCTAAATTATCAGATATCAGTGAAATATTATATTTTATAAATGACCGTGTTATGTGTGCTTGTAAATATATACTCTTTTTTCGATTCTCATATCTTGTATGCATTCAATATTTTTCTTAAAATAATTTATTTAAAATTTTCTTATATTAAACACGTTTGTACTTTCCAAAAGTAATTAATTGATAATACATATATTTTAAATTAACTCTTTAGTTGACATTTTTTTAATTTCCAATATCACTGGCGAAATTCTTTTGTCTGTTTACGATTTTATTCTCCATTCTGGCAAATATTAACATAATTAATTGCAAAGTATTTATTATTAAGCCGTACGTGCCATATGAACCATATGAGTATTATTTTATATAATAATAGATTTTATTTATTTATTTATATTTGTTTTTAATATATTTATATATTAATTTTATATTTATAGATTTTTTGTGGTATTGTGATGGCTAAATGATAAGATAAAAAGAAAATATAAAGTATAAAATAAAGCAATTAATTTTAAAATCTTGTAATGCAATAAGTTTGAGAGTAATAAGATCTTTTTTTGCACGTGCTCACTTTAATACACGAAAAATGATATGGCACTTTTATGATTGTTAGATTTTGTTACTTTCACACCATAGTAAGGCTGTATGATACATATTTTTACATTAATTACATCGTGTTGATCGCATGAATTCCATAAGGTCAATTTAGAGATCATTTGGCTCTGCTGTAGATTTTATATTTTATATTTTACAATATAAATGTTGGACTGCGGTTAAAAAAAAATAAAGAAATTTTTCTTTTAATTATTTTTCCTAAAGCTATATATTTCAGTACTGTCTTGCTAATAATGAAACATTTATTATCCAATTTATTTTACAATCTGATATTACAATTTAATATTACATAAATTTAATTGTAGTTTGCCTATAGGCCACCAAGAGTCTCTGTATGTTTCCAGTTGACGATGCAAGTGATAAGTAAGTTTCCTCACTTTGAAGATTCATTCTTTCATGCTTTTATTCAATTATATATTAATATACATGCGTCAGTAAGTGTGATCGAATAACCTGTGTCAGATAATATTGTGATTTGTATATTCGATATACAAATAAATCATCAGTATCAAGATACGGCAATAATATCGTTTGCTGTTGTTATCAAGTTAAATATTGTGGGATTTATATAAATAATGACAAAGGAGTGGAAAGATTCGTCGATTTCGGAGGACGAGATGTTTATGAATAATGTAAAGGAAGCCATTGATCAACAGTTTTTTAATGATGATCTTTACAATAATGAAAAAACTAAAGTTCTCCAACCCGGTAAATAGATATAGTCTTGTTCTTATAATATTTCTTAAAATTTGCAATATAAGTGAATAGTAGTCCTAAAATATCATATATTATTTATTTTATATAATTTTAAAAGAACTCGAGATAAATAAGCCATATAGGAAATCTTTAAGAACGAATTCTGAGCAAGAGGACACGTTTATGGATTCTGGTATTAGTGTAACATTCCAGAATTTTATGGCTAAGAAACTAGATGAAATTTTAGAAGGGTAAATTCAAAATAAAATAATTTGTCGTATCTGTAAACATTATTTTAATTATTCTTAATGTATAGTATTTATACATTATAATGTCTCTGATATAAATGTAATATTTATTTTTTGTAGAACCATCAAATTAAAAAATAAAAAAAATATTGAATATCTGGATCAGGAACAGAAAAAAAAAAAGAATTTAGGAATAAAACTCTTGAGCACTTCAAAAACATTTTTAACTACAGAGATCACTGAAGAACATATAGAATGTAAAAAGAAATCCAAAAGGGAAAAGCGTAAAATTATTGAAGATGACAATGCCCTAATTAAATTTCGAGAAGCCGCTATTGATCCAGAATATATATTAAGTAAACTCGATACAAAAGCTTGGGTGAATAGACGGCCTGAACCAGACTTTAAATATAAAAGATTAAGAAATGGAATTTTGATTGAACAAATATAGCATAAATTTTATGTTTTAATGAATTTGTGTATATGCATGTGCATATATATAATTATTTATATGTAAATATTTATCTAATATAAATATGAAATTCATATTTTTTTGTTTTTATAGTATTCTATTAAACTTGTACAAAGAGATACATTATTTTATCAAATTATCGCAAACATAATTTTTATTTTATATATATATATATATTATTTAACATCCAATATTTATTGCGACTGTTACTTTACATAGAACATTCAACAATACATTTGTCCAAAATAATAATCATGACAGATAAGGCATACAACCAATGTATTCTTGTACAAGTGCAAGTACATTTGCAATACTGCAAGTATGCTATTCAGAAATGCTCAACTATGATATGTTAGATGGGATATTAGATTAAATTAAATTAAATCAAATTAAAACAAATTAACTTAATAGATCTATAGATCTTTTTCTCTTAAGTTTTTGCTGTTGTTATTTCTATCGTCTTCATAAGAGTGGCTGTGAGATTGTTTGGATGCTTTGGATTGTATATTATATATAAATATATAATTATAAATTTAATATTAATAATTATGTACATAATCATTTTTCTCGTTTTAAATACAATTTAATAAATCTGAAATTGCATGAATGGAAACCAGCATAAATCATATAAATTATTTATATAAATTATAGTTCAATCTTTACGTAAATGATTAATAAATATAATTTTAAGTTATGAACAAGTTTATTTATCATTTCTGGATAGATGAATTGATAATTATATATATTCAAAATATTGAAATATTCAAGTAAAAAATATATATAACTTTAGAGTATATATATATATATATATATATATATATATATATATATAGTATATATTATAAGAAAATAATATAATTGTATTTTTTCAATGCATCATTGTAATTATAAAAATAATAAATCGCTAGAAATAATTATAAAATTCAACTTTTTTATAGCATTCTTTTCTATTTAAACGAGAAAGGTATTAAAATCCACCCTAATTGTATGATATATACATATGTTAAAAATTGCTTGTAGAGATATATATATACATATATATAGTATATATATATATATATACTATATGCATATACTATATATAGATATATCAAGGAATTTTTTAATATATAAAGTATATTTCCAAGAAAACTTGGGAGGCATATGGAAGAATTGTTTGAGAATATTTATATGCCCACTTTCATATGCGTAAATTGTCATCATTTAGATATCATTAGTTTACTTTTGTATAATATGATTTGATCTCAGTAATACTTTAATATATGTTAAATTATAATTTAAAAAACGAGAAAATATGTATACGTTTCATATATATATCTTTGCAAAATATATTAAAATGGAGATATGTTTATAACAATGCTTATATTTGATAAAATCGACTTTCTTTTTTCTTAACAAATGAAGAATCATATGGAAATGAATTATAATATAACATACAACTAAAAACAAAATGTTCAATTATAACAACTATAAAATCAATAATACATAGAAATGTAAATATGAAATTTAATTCTTTTCCAAAACAGGAATAGATTTTTAATAATTTTATAAATTAATATTTAAATGGTTACAAATATTGTTTTCTTGACAAATTTCTATTTGAATATATTTTGGAAGAAATTTTATTGTGTATTTTCTTATACTTTTGATGTAATAATATAAGATAATAGTGATAAGTGACTAATGAGTTAAGATTGAAATCATTTGCCTAAATCTTAAAAGTGGTCTTAATGTATCTTAAGATTATTTCTCCATATCAAAAATTAATTTTTTAATATATATAGTTTGTAAGAAAGATTATGAGATAGACTTTACAGATCCCTTGCCATAAAAAATATAATTTATATATTTATATATTTATAAATATATTTTTAAATATATATTATAATTAATAACTAATAAGTTTATTTTTTCTAGCAACTTTTCTAGCAAACATCCTAAACATAAATCGTTGCAACATAAGAAACTTTGACTTTTTGAGTACGCGTGTAGCATGTGCGCGTGCGCGGAAATATGATTTTATTTTATACATTATATACTAGTATACTAATTATATAATTATATATACATGCATAGTCTTGTACAAATTAATTTACGAATATCAGAATGAATAGAATGAAAAGAATGTTGAGCATCGAAGAAGGTTCTTATCGAGTGCTTCTATACTAAAATACTTCTATATTAAAAATAAAAATATTACTTATGACTAATCTTATTTTATGTTTAATATCGAATTGTGATGATTTTGTGTCAATATTAGTAGTTACTCTATAATATTTGTTTATATTTAGCCATTTTTAATTATTTTAAATTACTTAAAAAATTTAGATTTTTTTATAAAACTCAATAAATATAAGTTTAAACTACAGCTATAATTTTTAACTTGTTTGATAATATTTGATATTTAATACTATAAATGAATTTTTAAGTTACCTGTTATCTACAAATGAAATATTTTCTTATAACTCCGAGGTAAATATATATAATCAAGAAAAATGTTTTCTGTAAAACCTAATTATCGGTATATAAATATATTTTAAAATAGTAATAATATATATATATATATATTTCTCTGATACATATATATATATAATTTATATATACATATATTGCATGTTATATAAGCTATATATTTAATATATGCTCATAAAAAATAATTTTAATATCAAGAGCTAAAATATCCTACTTTATAGATCGATTGCTGAATTTCAAGAATGTAATGATGTTAATGATTTAATAGCTATTTTCATTATATTATAACAAATACATTATATGACATTATAATCGATAATGATATTATAGTTTATTACCGACAGTAATTATTGCGATTATTTGCGCAACATGCTTTAAACTCCAGAAAGACTTGTCCAAAACTTGTCAATTTTGTAATATTGAGATTGATAATTATAAGAAGAATTAATTGTGTTTCTTCATACTTACTATTAAATTTCTTTTTATCATCCTAGAAATTTATTACAATCTGTCATTAACGTGACATTTAGTAATACATATAGCAATTAGATGTTATGAAGTCTTGCAGAGTATATGGCATATGTTCTATAGTATTGCACCGATCAGATCTTCTGGAAGTATTCTTTTTAGTCTGCGTGGAGTCTTGACGCTTCTCGGTTTTTCGTGAGGTTTTTCGTGAGTATGTTAGGATGCTTCTTCATCCTATGAACATATCTCTGGCTGTGTTTTCTCGTCTCTAACGTTATCTCGTCTCTAACGTATGGTACGTTAAGATCATAGTGCAGAGTGTCATTAGCAACATATCGAAGTGCATCAACGGCAATTCTAAGAAATTTGTTTTGGAATCTTTGTAATATTTCTACATTTGAATTGGAGGCCGTATCCTACAATTGAATACCATAAGCTCAAATAGATTTAAAGATTACCTTGTATAATAACAATTTGTTTTCAGTCGACAGTTCTGATTTGCTATTGAGTAGCCAGTATATTTTTCCCAGTTAAAATCCAAGTTGTTTTCGCTTGATAGATATATGTTTCCTCCAGTTTAGTCTGCGATCCACGTGTAGTCCTAAATATTTGACATTTTCTGCTTGAGGGATTCTCTGGCCATTCAGAGTTACTGATGGATATGTCTCTCTACGGGTAGTGAATATCACCTCTACAGATTTTGGTCCGTTTAGTTTTGATTCTCCATATTTTTTAGCCATCTCTGGATATATAATAGAGACTTTCTTCTAGTCGCAAGAATGCTTCTATGTGATGGTTATGAGTACAAGTATAGTTGTGTCGTCCGCATAGCTTGCTGTTGTGGATCCCAGAGCGGCCAGGAGATCAACGGTGTATAACAGATAGAGTACTAATCCTAATATGCAACCTTGAAGCACTCCAGAGTTAATATCTTTTAATTGAGTGATCATTTCTCCATATTTAACTCTGAAAATTCTGTGTAGTAGATAAGATCTTACGATGGCATAGAAATCAGTTGGAAAGCTTTTTTTAATTTTCTGAAGTAGTCATAAATGCCTGACTTTATCGAAAGCCTGCGAGATATCGAGGAAGATCGCTGTGCAGTATCTATCTGTTTCCATATTGTTGTTTATTCTTTTAACAATTCTATGGCTTTGCATTTCTGCTCTATGATTGTGTGTTTATTTCGAAAACCAAATTGATGATCGGGAATCAGCCTTTGGCTCTCCATTATTATGGGAATAGAAGTTTCTCGAATAGTTTCGATAGGCAGTAGATTAATCGGTCTGTATGATTCTGCAGATTTTGCTTCTGAATCATAATAATTTGTGCAACCTTCCATTAAGGTGGAAAGAAGCCCGTCTAAGGACTGCGTTACATAGTTGAGTGATATATTTTATTCTCATTTCTGGCAGCTTCTGCAGTATTTGATTGCAGTTATGCCGTAACCCGGCACCTTTTTTGGATTCAGATTTTTTATTACGGCTCTCACTTCTTTGATAGTAAAGGACCTTGCAGGGATATTGCAGGGTGGCGGGAGTGCTGTCATCAGAGAACAATTTATTTTCCTCCTCCAGTATAATCTTGCGCGGGTTAGGCTTAAAAAGCTCGGAGAAGCTTGCGTAGCGAATGTTTCGGCCTTTTTTTCTTTACTTTTGGCCCAGCTCCCATTCTGTTGCCTGATAGGCGGGTATTGTGTCTGCGGTTGTTTCGGTCTCTTGGTGGCTTCCCATAGGGTGTAGTTGATTTCCGAAGAAACCTTTAACTTATATAGATATTCTTGTAACCCTTGATTTCTTCCGAGTCTAGCAGATTTTTAAGTGTTTTGATAGCTCGATTTGTTTTTCATAACCGGGCATCTGTTAGTTTGCCATAACTTGCGGAGCTTCCTTTTTTCTGCCAATTTTTTATTACAGATTAATATTCGATATTGATATCTGGATTCGTGCTGGTGGGCGTTACACTCCAGGCGGGCTGTTGTATAGCATTGTTAAAGCTTTCAACTGGGTGAGTAATGTCGTCGTCGATTTTTAGTGGTATGGAGTTGTCGAATGTAGTCTTCAGTAGCTCCTGAAAATAGAGCTATTTTGTTTTGACATTGCAAAGAGTGCAAGGTTTGCCTTTAATCATTATTTTACTATTTATTGTAAAAATTATAGGAGAATGATCTGAGGACAATTCGAAAAAGGACTCGGTGTGGCAGTAATTTTTAGGAATGCCTCTAATAATACCGAAGTCCACTAGATCAGGGGTCTTTTTATTGTCAGATGGCCAGTAGGCGGGTTTTCCTGTTGACAAGATTGCCAGGTTCATGTCTTCAATCGCTTTGAATAATTCACGTCCTTTGGGTAAGCTCAATCTCGATCCCCAGTACGTGTGTTTGGCATTATAATCTCCTGCGGCGATGAAACGATTACGAAGAGTTTTAAAGAAGGTTATATAATGTTCCCATTTTATAGCATGCTTAGGCGGTGAGTATACGGCTGAGAGAGTAAAACAACCAGTCTTTGACCACGAAACTAGTAGCCTGTAAGAATTCTTTTTGGTATTTACTGATTTCATAATGTTTAATGTCACTTCTTGATAAGAGCAGTGCCTCCGTGAACTTTACCGTTAGGGTACATTGTGTGATACAATGTATACCCGGGAATACGGCAGTAGATTTTGTTAGTGAAATGTGTTTCAAAAACAAATAAAATGTTTATGTTTTGATTGAAAATAAAAGTTTTAATTTCTTGCGAATGTTTAGTCAGGCCATTGGCATTTCAAGCTGCTATTTTAAGTGGTTTGATCATTATATTATTTTGGTGATAAGCGTTGTTAGGCTGTTAAACTTTGCATCCATTTTTCTCATGTACTCCTTCATCACATGTTTTAATTTCTGTATAGCGTCTGCCACAAGTTGATCCGGACTTGGAGGTGCCACTTTTTCTTGTATTTCCTGATTATTTTTGCTTGTAATTGATTGTTTACTTTCAGTTCTTGTAACTGAAATATACGACCTTCCTAGTTGGATTAATCTAGTTTGTATGCTTGTAAGTTCGGTTCGAGATTGTGATTCGAGTGCATTTTTCTCATCATTTGTCTCCGTAATGTGAAAAAAAAACTCTTTTGTAAATCCTTATAGATTATATAACCTTTGTAATTGGCTGGGTAATTGGTTCACACATCACCCATTTGACGTTCTTGGATTTCTCTCTACACGGACAGTTGAGTGGTCTTGATCTCTGCGCACTTGATGCATCTCGCTTTACGAAAGCAAGAACTTTTTGTGTGGCCATACTGCTGGCAATTAATGCATTAAGGAATCTTACGTTTTGGATGTGGTGGTTCAAATTTTAGTCTGCATTGGAGAAAAGAATTGTTAAAAAACAATCTTTTTGGTAAAAAATTCATTTTATTATAAAGTCTTATTTTACAATCTATGCAATTATTTCTTCACAATGTTATCTCGTGGTCCCCATTTACATTTGGAATTCTTATTATTATTATTCAATTATGAATAGAATTTCTTAATATTATCCTATCTATGAACGAATCACAGCCACATCGTCTACAGATTATGACTCAATTATGACTTTGTCGATCAAGAACGATATTTCTACTTATTACTAATCATCCAGTTGTAGGTTTCCTTATAGAAATAGGAATAGCATTTACTTCACCAAGCCTCATCAACGATGCTCGTAATTTGTCTAACTTCCTGTATATTTGCAGAATGTTAAAATTTGTTAGGTAATATATATAGGAATAAGAAATTGCAAAATAAAAAGATTTTATTATTATATCGGTCAAACGAAGAACAAAGGAAGGATAAATATTATTTTAGTATTCCTATACTAATCTATACTGAAAAATTATGTTGAAAATCTGAAATGAATGGAATATCATAACTTTTAATTAGCAAAATCTCAATTACTTTCTTAACGTGAACAAAATATTTTATTTAATTATCTTATTTATTTATTAGTAATTATCTTTATTTTTGCTACTTTTTCAGCTTTGACAATGTATATATATTGTATTAGAATTAAAAATTGAGAAATTGTTTAATTTTAAATTTGCTCTGCCTATTTTAATATTTATATACACGCAAAATATTTTTGTGAGCATGTTTTACATAAATTACTATATAATGATTATATAAATTAATATATTCAATAATTAAATAAAATTATTTACAGTTATAACGTTGAGATGACAATAAAAATTTATGTAGTACAAGATATTTGCAGATATTAATCTGCAAAAAGAGAAATCACCTTTCGAAGGCATAATTTGCGCTACAAATGTTGATCGAAAAGTTATGTAATTGGTATTGAGTCTATAATATTCATATATTAATATATATAATATATGTAATATATATAACAACTCATTTTTATTTCTAAAAATTTTCCGAACGTATAATATTGAGATTTGAGGTTACATTTATATTTCTGATAATATTCGTAGTAATTGCTTTAAGCCTTAGTATTTTTCAAGTAAGTATTGTTCTTTGCTTAATAAATTTGTATTTGTATTTAATTTGTATTATTGTGTTTAATGTATTATTACAACTGTACGCAATTCGAAATTAATGTGAAATTTTTTTTAAGTGGCGTTTTGTATCAATCCGTTGGTATTAATAATATTTAAAAATTTACACAAGTTTTGTAGTATGTGATCAAATCAATTAAATTAAGTTTCAATGAGCTAGCATATATTAAAATTTAAATATTTATAGGTTTCTTAATTTGTATCATTGAAACATAATGGAAGAATTTTTTATGTCTATGTTAATTGTATTTCTGCGTATTTTATACATGTTCTTAACCAATTTATTTGGACAAGAAAGTACAGATCATTATAATATATTTATTATTGTGTAAGAAATATGATACGATATTAATACAAAATATATTCCAAAATTAGAAAATTAAGCAAAATTAAGTATAACAAGATTTATATATACAAATTTTGTTGGATGTGTGTATGTGCATGTAAGTAATACATAAGTCTTCTATCATGTATATAATAAATATATATATGAATAATAAATGAAAGATTTATTTACTTTTAATACTCCATCTTGGAAATAAAATTTTTACTGGTATAATTAGATTCCATTACTAATTATTCTATATAATTATATACTGTAATCATGAAATCCTTAGTAATGAATCGTTATTGCACTTGATTTACGTCAATAGCTAATTTGGAGAAGCAGAATTAGATTCGAAGTCATACATCATTACGAAATCATGAAGCGATATTTGAAAAAGCGTTTTAAAACCTCAGCTTGCGTATATAGCGCATTCAAAGCGCATTCCTCTGCGAGATTTTATTACAAATGACGATTTACAAGTACAAATTCAGTAATTCAGTATAATATGATTTACTACAAATTTATCATAAATAATTTAAAGGAAATCCTAAAACTTGCAGACCAAATTTTAGCTTTGATGATATGCACAAGACAAAAAATTTTCCTTAATTATATTACAAAGCTTAATATTTCCTTAAAAATTTGGTTTCAATCGTTATAACTTTTTCTTCTAAATTCTAAAGATTTGACACGTGTACTGCAATATTTTCCGATCTTCTCTTTAAAAATGTTGTCGACGATATCAGCATTATTCAAGTTGTATTACTATGGGAAAGTTATGCAATTAAATATATATTTCGTGTATCATTTATGTATACATGTGTATATGCTCCCGCGTTTCTTGTACGATTGTTTTATCTTTGTACATTATAACTTTTGTTTTACAAAAACATGCAATAAGAAAAGTATTATAGTCTTACAGTATATATACGTACTATCGCTTTTTCATGTATGTTCGCTGTTTCTGCAATACAGATGTCAACTGTTTTCCGTAATAAATAATAATAATTCTATAATAATAAAATATAAATGAACTAGAAAATGAAATCAGAAGAACCCAGAAAACAATTATATATAGAACCAGTTAATACGATATGATAAATGATGTAATAAATTCTACTTAATATGTAATTTCCTCTTAATTGAAGTTTAGGTAACTGCAAGAAAGTTATTAATATTTGAATCTCGTCTTACAAAATATTAATTGTATTTTCGTTACAGTTTTTGTCATCATGTTTCTAATTTCTTATTCTAATAGAATCTGCTAGATATTCCATTCTGTTTTCTTTATCCTTCATTATCTTTTCCTCTGGATGAAGAAACAATGTTTATCGTCTAATCACATACTTGACATGCGCGATAATGTGTTACGTCCCGGTTCACGACTGCTAACTCTTAAGCTATGAACACGAGATTTGATCGCTAATTTCGGATATTAACGAATCGTGTGATTCTTCCCGGGGATCTAGCCTGCGATCAAAGGTATTGTATTTCGCTAAAAGATCTCGGACGTCGATAAAAATATAAACATTTCTTCCAGGATTAAACTTTCTTTGAGAATTTTCTTTGATAATTAAAAATTTCGCGATGGAAATATATATAGGAATAATCTTATCAAACCAACAAGTGCAATTCGTCGATAGTCTCTGGAATAGATAAATACAAGCTTCCCTAAGAATCGCAAGAAAATATTCAAGAATTATATAAGCAACGAAATATGTTCTACTATATTTATACAATTTATACAAATTAAAATAATCTTTGAAACAATGAAGATATAACGCGTTACTAAAACAAAACTTGAAAAACACAAAGTTATAAAAATTAAAAGAAAATACAAATTAAACTGAGATTGAGAAAAGTTACTGCACTCTAACACGACTGCTAACAAAATGGAAAGAATCAATGAGTCATTCGGCCACGAGTCAACGATTCGTGTGTCATCCATTGTTTATCCCCACTTGATAGCCTTTCAGCTAGTCCGTCCTGTGTTCTTGCAAGGACACAGAGGATTATAACATAAAGGAATAAGACAACGATAGTTGTCTCAAGTAACTCAATAAGAATCAAGACTTCATGGAATGTAATGGATGTTACAGATCTTGAACTCAAGATCATTGCGAGTTGATCGTCGATTTGAGGAATAAATATATGCTTTACCTTCCCGATATTAAGTACTCTTCTCAGCCTAAAATAAAAGCCTTAAAACATGATTTCTTTGACTGTTTTATTTAGTGTTACAATTTCAGCTTCATTAAGATGGCTATCATCGACTTGCTACTTTAAGCCTCCAAATAGCCCCTTTTCTTATGGATTATCGACGGGTATTTATAATTAGTTCTAATCAGTATTTAAGATAGTCTTAAGATATCATAATTTAATTACGGAGCTCTATTAGTGTCTTAAGACATTAAATTAAACCTAAGATGTTTTTATAATAAGAATTAAAGGTATCGGCCATAACTTAACATCTGATTTTGATCGATTTGTTTTATTGTTTTATTTATCGAAGTATACATCGTTCTAGCAATTTAAAATACAACTATTGCTGCTTAAACAACAGATAATAACAACGTGCATTGTACTTGCTATATAAAATGACAAGTTTTGTTCTAATTATATCTTTGACAGATTTTCAAATGATCTTGATAAAAAGCTTATAGGCTAAAATCTAGTCTGACCATCAAAGGATACCAATTATGGGTCGATGAAGAAAGAAGCTTTGCTTTCTCTTCCTTTCTTTTCTTTTCATAGAATGCATTTCATAATTTATAATTTTATAATTTTGCATTTTATAATTTATTAAAATTAAAGTGAATCTGCTATTCCCTAAACTAAAACGTTCTAATATCTTTTTTGCATATGTTTATTGACTAATTCTAATATAACAGGATTATCAAAACCAACGATTTCGAAAGTTATATAGTACGCATTAATACATAAACATATAAAATTTTTGCCAAAGAAATATGACACGATTTTGCGTATCATTCTTTCTTGCGTATCACAGCCAAATCTAATCTTTTCTGTATCGTTACTATCTGTATCGCTATGCTTTTAATATTGCACTGCAGTATGATATCGAAGCGAGTACGATATGAGCGTTTTCGAGACTTATATGTATACTTTGAAGAGCTTAAAAGTGTATCGAGATAGTTATATTGTTTTCTTGATCACGATTTGTGCGCTAATGTGAGCTATTTATTGGCCGATAAGCGAATTATGGACAAGATTAATTCTCTTCTTGCTATTCTTTTATACAAAATTTGAATTATCTTTTTATTGAAAATGTAAAAGATAATTTATAATAAACGCGCAATTCTCTGATATATCTTGAGCAGTAATGTTAATAACAGTTAAGATCGAGTACAATGTCGCTTTTTAAGAAAGAGATCTAAAACTGTACGACTCATTTCAAATCATCATAGCTCAATAAAAAAAATTATACCGTAATTAACAAAATATTTTAAAAGGGAATTATCAAATTTCATAAAATTTAAAAAATTTTGAGAGGAAATTCTGTTTTCCGAGTATATCAAAAGATCATTTTTTAATTTTGCTATATTCGTTTTAAATTCGAATCATTCGTAAAGTTCCTTGCAGGGAACGTACTTTGAAGAATTTTAAAACTGCAGCTTTAAGATTTAAAGAGACATTTTCAGACATTTGCACTGCAACCATCTTATGTTAAAATATCATGATCTTGAATTTTGCTCCTCTCTAGCGTTTCTATAAATTTCTATAAATCTGTACTTTTGTTGTGAAATATATAAATGATTATTTTATAAAATAAATATGCCCAAATTAAAGTTTACTGCTCTCAAACAGGAAATTATATACGTGATAGTAAGGACTAGAATGTATGCATATTTGCTATAAAAATAACTTTGATTATGCTTTCGTAAACCATTCGCCATTTATTATACATTTTGGTTAATTTCTTATCGGTAAGGAACTATAACGTAAAAACGTTAGAAGAATATTATATATTGCCATATGCATCTATTTATATAATTGGACTCGTTATAGTTGACTATATTGTACAAGTCAATAATGTATATAATACTATAAATGCACACACACGCATACACACGCATACATACACTCATATATACATAATGATATATTACAAAAAATAGTATACATATTATGTGCATAAATAACAATAAAGAGTAAAATTAAACTTCCAAAAAATGAATGTTGTATCCCCATCTTGGAAAAAACATTACTTCTCTTGCATTCTCTTCGAAATGATATAACTTAAAACAAACTCGTAAATATCAAAAAATGTTAGCAAATTGGTCAGAAACAAAATTGATCAACTAATAAATAGAAGAAGAGACTTCACAGGAGGAGACTTTATTTTTCTTTCCTCCTCTTTCTTTCATATGATGTAATATGAAAAATGTACAAATAATCGATTTCTTATAATCATAGACTTTTCATTTAATACTTAAATAAACAAATGTATGATCATAGAACATGGATTTTTGTGAAAAAATTAATATTGACAACTTGAATATATAATTATTTTTATATTTTCATATTAAATTTTTTTATCGGTGAAAATGTGTTTGAAGATTTGCATTTGAGATAATCTAAAGTATCGCAGCATAAAATTTATGACTATAAAAGGTAGTTTTCAAAAATTTGTCCATTATTTCTAAATATCTTTTTCGTTATATTAATCAGGATATGAATAAAACATGATGTGATGTATATAACATTATCATCTTTCAAATATCAAGTTTGTTGCGATAAAACTTCTACAATTATAGAGAATATGATACCGTTCTTGGAAAGAGGTAATAGAGCTTATGGTCTAAATATTGATGGATTATTTATGGCATNATCTTTTAATTGAGTGATCATTTCTCCATATTTAACTCTGAAAATTCTGTGTAGTAGATAAGATCTTACGATGGCATAGAAATCAGTTGGAAAGCTTTTTTTAATTTTCTGAAGTAGTCATAAATGCCTGACTTTATCGAAAGCCTGCGAGATATCGAGGAAGATCGCTGTGCAGTATCTATCTGTTTCCATATTGTTGTTTATTCTTTTAACAATTCTATGGCTTTGCATTTCTGCTCTATGATTGTGTGTTTATTTCGAAAACCAAATTGATGATCGGGAATCAGCCTTTGGCTCTCCATTATTATGGGAATAGAAGTTTCTCGAATAGTTTCGATAGGCAGTAGATTAATCGGTCTGTATGATTCTGCAGATTTTGCTTCTGAATCATAATAATTTGTGCAACCTTCCATTAAGGTGGAAAGAAGCCCGTCTAAGGACTGCGTTACATAGTTGAGTGATATATTTTATTCTCATTTCTGGCAGCTTCTGCAGTATTTGATTGCAGTTATGCCGTAACCCGGCACCTTTTTTGGATTCAGATTTTTTATTACGGCTCTCACTTCTTTGATAGTAAAGGACCTTGCAGGGATATTGCAGGGTGGCGGGAGTGCTGTCATCAGAGAACAATTTATTTTCCTCCTCCAGTATAATCTTGCGCGGGTTAGGCTTAAAAAGCTCGGAGAAGCTTGCGTAGCGAATGTTTCGGCCTTTTTTTCTTTACTTTTGGCCCAGCTCCCATTCTGTTGCCTGATAGGCGGGTATTGTGTCTGCGGTTGTTTCGGTCTCTTGGTGGCTTCCCATAGGGTGTAGTTGATTTCCGAAGAAACCTTTAACTTATATAGATATTCTTGTAACCCTTGATTTCTTCCGAGTCTAGCAGATTTTTAAGTGTTTTGATAGCTCGATTTGTTTTTCATAACCGGGCATCTGTTAGTTTGCCATAACTTGCGGAGCTTCCTTTTTTCTGCCAATTTTTTATTACAGATTAATATTCGATATTGATATCTGGATTCGTGCTGGTGGGCGTTACACTCCAGGCGGGCTGTTGTATAGCATTGTTAAAGCTTTCAACTGGGTGAGTAATGTCGTCGTCGATTTTTAGTGGTATGGAGTTGTCGAATGTAGTCTTCAGTAGCTCCTGAAAATAGAGCTATTTTGTTTTGACATTGCAAAGAGTGCAAGGTTTGCCTTTAATCATTATTTTACTATTTATTGTAAAAATTATAGGAGAATGATCTGAGGACAATTCGAAAAAGGACTCGGTGTGGCAGTAATTTTTAGGAATGCCTCTAATAATACCGAAGTCCACTAGATCAGGGGTCTTTTTATTGTCAGATGGCCAGTAGGCGGGTTTTCCTGTTGACAAGATTGCCAGGTTCATGTCTTCAATCGCTTTGAATAATTCACGTCCTTTGGGTAAGCTCAATCTCGATCCCCAGTACGTGTGTTTGGCATTATAATCTCCTGCGGCGATGAAACGATTACGAAGAGTTTTAAAGAAGGTTATATAATGTTCCCATTTTATAGCATGCTTAGGCGGTGAGTATACGGCTGAGAGAGTAAAACAACCAGTCTTTGACCACGAAACTAGTAGCCTGTAAGAATTCTTTTTGGTATTTACTGATTTCATAATGTTTAATGTCACTTCTTGATAAGAGCAGTGCCTCCGTGAACTTTACCGTTAGGGTACATTGTGTGATACAATGTATACCCGGGAATACGGCAGTAGATTTTGTTAGTGAAATGTGTTTCAAAAACAAATAAAATGTTTATGTTTTGATTGAAAATAAAAGTTTTAATTTCTTGCGAATGTTTAGTCAGGCCATTGGCATTTCAAGCTGCTATTTTAAGTGGTTTGATCATTATATTATTTTGGTGATAAGCGTTGTTAGGCTGTTAAACTTTGCATCCATTTTTCTCATGTACTCCTTCATCACATGTTTTAATTTCTGTATAGCGTCTGCCACAAGTTGATCCGGACTTGGAGGTGCCACTTTTTCTTGTATTTCCTGATTATTTTTGCTTGTAATTGATTGTTTACTTTCAGTTCTTGTAACTGAAATATACGACCTTCCTAGTTGGATTAATCTAGTTTGTATGCTTGTAAGTTCGGTTCGAGATTGTGATTCGAGTGCATTTTTCTCATCATTTGTCTCCGTAATGTGAAAAAAAAACTCTTTTGTAAATCCTTATAGATTATATAACCTTTGTAATTGGCTGGGTAATTGGTTCACACATCACCCATTTGACGTTCTTGGATTTCTCTCTACACGGACAGTTGAGTGGTCTTGATCTCTGCGCACTTGATGCATCTCGCTTTACGAAAGCAAGAACTTTTTGTGTGGCCATACTGCTGGCAATTAATGCATTAAGGAATCTTACGTTTTGGATGTGGTGGTTCAAATTTTAGTCTGCATTGGAGAAAAGAATTGTTAAAAAACAATCTTTTTGGTAAAAAATTCATTTTATTATAAAGTCTTATTTTACAATCTATGCAATTATTTCTTCACAATGTTATCTCGTGGTCCCCATTTACATTTGGAATTCTTATTATTATTATTCAATTATGAATAGAATTTCTTAATATTATCCTATCTATGAACGAATCACAGCCACATCGTCTACAGATTATGACTCAATTATGACTTTGTCGATCAAGAACGATATTTCTACTTATTACTAATCATCCAGTTGTAGGTTTCCTTATAGAAATAGGAATAGCATTTACTTCACCAAGCCTCATCAACGATGCTCGTAATTTGTCTAACTTCCTGTATATTTGCAGAATGTTAAAATTTGTTAGGTAATATATATAGGAATAAGAAATTGCAAAATAAAAAGATTTTATTATTATATCGGTCAAACGAAGAACAAAGGAAGGATAAATATTATTTTAGTATTCCTATACTAATCTATACTGAAAAATTATGTTGAAAATCTGAAATGAATGGAATATCATAACTTTTAATTAGCAAAATCTCAATTACTTTCTTAACGTGAACAAAATATTTTATTTAATTATCTTATTTATTTATTAGTAATTATCTTTATTTTTGCTACTTTTTCAGCTTTGACAATGTATATATATTGTATTAGAATTAAAAATTGAGAAATTGTTTAATTTTAAATTTGCTCTGCCTATTTTAATATTTATATACACGCAAAATATTTTTGTGAGCATGTTTTACATAAATTACTATATAATGATTATATAAATTAATATATTCAATAATTAAATAAAATTATTTACAGTTATAACGTTGAGATGACAATAAAAATTTATGTAGTACAAGATATTTGCAGATATTAATCTGCAAAAAGAGAAATCACCTTTCGAAGGCATAATTTGCGCTACAAATGTTGATCGAAAAGTTATGTAATTGGTATTGAGTCTATAATATTCATATATTAATATATATAATATATGTAATATATATAACAACTCATTTTTATTTCTAAAAATTTTCCGAACGTATAATATTGAGATTTGAGGTTACATTTATATTTCTGATAATATTCGTAGTAATTGCTTTAAGCCTTAGTATTTTTCAAGTAAGTATTGTTCTTTGCTTAATAAATTTGTATTTGTATTTAATTTGTATTATTGTGTTTAATGTATTATTACAACTGTACGCAATTCGAAATTAATGTGAAATTTTTTTTAAGTGGCGTTTTGTATCAATCCGTTGGTATTAATAATATTTAAAAATTTACACAAGTTTTGTAGTATGTGATCAAATCAATTAAATTAAGTTTCAATGAGCTAGCATATATTAAAATTTAAATATTTATAGGTTTCTTAATTTGTATCATTGAAACATAATGGAAGAATTTTTTATGTCTATGTTAATTGTATTTCTGCGTATTTTATACATGTTCTTAACCAATTTATTTGGACAAGAAAGTACAGATCATTATAATATATTTATTATTGTGTAAGAAATATGATACGATATTAATACAAAATATATTCCAAAATTAGAAAATTAAGCAAAATTAAGTATAACAAGATTTATATATACAAATTTTGTTGGATGTGTGTATGTGCATGTAAGTAATACATAAGTCTTCTATCATGTATATAATAAATATATATATGAATAATAAATGAAAGATTTATTTACTTTTAATACTCCATCTTGGAAATAAAATTTTTACTGGTATAATTAGATTCCATTACTAATTATTCTATATAATTATATACTGTAATCATGAAATCCTTAGTAATGAATCGTTATTGCACTTGATTTACGTCAATAGCTAATTTGGAGAAGCAGAATTAGATTCGAAGTCATACATCATTACGAAATCATGAAGCGATATTTGAAAAAGCGTTTTAAAACCTCAGCTTGCGTATATAGCGCATTCAAAGCGCATTCCTCTGCGAGATTTTATTACAAATGACGATTTACAAGTACAAATTCAGTAATTCAGTATAATATGATTTACTACAAATTTATCATAAATAATTTAAAGGAAATCCTAAAACTTGCAGACCAAATTTTAGCTTTGATGATATGCACAAGACAAAAAATTTTCCTTAATTATATTACAAAGCTTAATATTTCCTTAAAAATTTGGTTTCAATCGTTATAACTTTTTCTTCTAAATTCTAAAGATTTGACACGTGTACTGCAATATTTTCCGATCTTCTCTTTAAAAATGTTGTCGACGATATCAGCATTATTCAAGTTGTATTACTATGGGAAAGTTATGCAATTAAATATATATTTCGTGTATCATTTATGTATACATGTGTATATGCTCCCGCGTTTCTTGTACGATTGTTTTATCTTTGTACATTATAACTTTTGTTTTACAAAAACATGCAATAAGAAAAGTATTATAGTCTTACAGTATATATACGTACTATCGCTTTTTCATGTATGTTCGCTGTTTCTGCAATACAGATGTCAACTGTTTTCCGTAATAAATAATAATAATTCTATAATAATAAAATATAAATGAACTAGAAAATGAAATCAGAAGAACCCAGAAAACAATTATATATAGAACCAGTTAATACGATATGATAAATGATGTAATAAATTCTACTTAATATGTAATTTCCTCTTAATTGAAGTTTAGGTAACTGCAAGAAAGTTATTAATATTTGAATCTCGTCTTACAAAATATTAATTGTATTTTCGTTACAGTTTTTGTCATCATGTTTCTAATTTCTTATTCTAATAGAATCTGCTAGATATTCCATTCTGTTTTCTTTATCCTTCATTATCTTTTCCTCTGGATGAAGAAACAATGTTTATCGTCTAATCACATACTTGACATGCGCGATAATGTGTTACGTCCCGGTTCACGACTGCTAACTCTTAAGCTATGAACACGAGATTTGATCGCTAATTTCGGATATTAACGAATCGTGTGATTCTTCCCGGGGATCTAGCCTGCGATCAAAGGTATTGTATTTCGCTAAAAGATCTCGGACGTCGATAAAAATATAAACATTTCTTCCAGGATTAAACTTTCTTTGAGAATTTTCTTTGATAATTAAAAATTTCGCGATGGAAATATATATAGGAATAATCTTATCAAACCAACAAGTGCAATTCGTCGATAGTCTCTGGAATAGATAAATACAAGCTTCCCTAAGAATCGCAAGAAAATATTCAAGAATTATATAAGCAACGAAATATGTTCTACTATATTTATACAATTTATACAAATTAAAATAATCTTTGAAACAATGAAGATATAACGCGTTACTAAAACAAAACTTGAAAAACACAAAGTTATAAAAATTAAAAGAAAATACAAATTAAACTGAGATTGAGAAAAGTTACTGCACTCTAACACGACTGCTAACAAAATGGAAAGAATCAATGAGTCATTCGGCCACGAGTCAACGATTCGTGTGTCATCCATTGTTTATCCCCACTTGATAGCCTTTCAGCTAGTCCGTCCTGTGTTCTTGCAAGGACACAGAGGATTATAACATAAAGGAATAAGACAACGATAGTTGTCTCAAGTAACTCAATAAGAATCAAGACTTCATGGAATGTAATGGATGTTACAGATCTTGAACTCAAGATCATTGCGAGTTGATCGTCGATTTGAGGAATAAATATATGCTTTACCTTCCCGATATTAAGTACTCTTCTCAGCCTAAAATAAAAGCCTTAAAACATGATTTCTTTGACTGTTTTATTTAGTGTTACAATTTCAGCTTCATTAAGATGGCTATCATCGACTTGCTACTTTAAGCCTCCAAATAGCCCCTTTTCTTATGGATTATCGACGGGTATTTATAATTAGTTCTAATCAGTATTTAAGATAGTCTTAAGATATCATAATTTAATTACGGAGCTCTATTAGTGTCTTAAGACATTAAATTAAACCTAAGATGTTTTTATAATAAGAATTAAAGGTATCGGCCATAACTTAACATCTGATTTTGATCGATTTGTTTTATTGTTTTATTTATCGAAGTATACATCGTTCTAGCAATTTAAAATACAACTATTGCTGCTTAAACAACAGATAATAACAACGTGCATTGTACTTGCTATATAAAATGACAAGTTTTGTTCTAATTATATCTTTGACAGATTTTCAAATGATCTTGATAAAAAGCTTATAGGCTAAAATCTAGTCTGACCATCAAAGGATACCAATTATGGGTCGATGAAGAAAGAAGCTTTGCTTTCTCTTCCTTTCTTTTCTTTTCATAGAATGCATTTCATAATTTATAATTTTATAATTTTGCATTTTATAATTTATTAAAATTAAAGTGAATCTGCTATTCCCTAAACTAAAACGTTCTAATATCTTTTTTGCATATGTTTATTGACTAATTCTAATATAACAGGATTATCAAAACCAACGATTTCGAAAGTTATATAGTACGCATTAATACATAAACATATAAAATTTTTGCCAAAGAAATATGACACGATTTTGCGTATCATTCTTTCTTGCGTATCACAGCCAAATCTAATCTTTTCTGTATCGTTACTATCTGTATCGCTATGCTTTTAATATTGCACTGCAGTATGATATCGAAGCGAGTACGATATGAGCGTTTTCGAGACTTATATGTATACTTTGAAGAGCTTAAAAGTGTATCGAGATAGTTATATTGTTTTCTTGATCACGATTTGTGCGCTAATGTGAGCTATTTATTGGCCGATAAGCGAATTATGGACAAGATTAATTCTCTTCTTGCTATTCTTTTATACAAAATTTGAATTATCTTTTTATTGAAAATGTAAAAGATAATTTATAATAAACGCGCAATTCTCTGATATATCTTGAGCAGTAATGTTAATAACAGTTAAGATCGAGTACAATGTCGCTTTTTAAGAAAGAGATCTAAAACTGTACGACTCATTTCAAATCATCATAGCTCAATAAAAAAAATTATACCGTAATTAACAAAATATTTTAAAAGGGAATTATCAAATTTCATAAAATTTAAAAAATTTTGAGAGGAAATTCTGTTTTCCGAGTATATCAAAAGATCATTTTTTAATTTTGCTATATTCGTTTTAAATTCGAATCATTCGTAAAGTTCCTTGCAGGGAACGTACTTTGAAGAATTTTAAAACTGCAGCTTTAAGATTTAAAGAGACATTTTCAGACATTTGCACTGCAACCATCTTATGTTAAAATATCATGATCTTGAATTTTGCTCCTCTCTAGCGTTTCTATAAATTTCTATAAATCTGTACTTTTGTTGTGAAATATATAAATGATTATTTTATAAAATAAATATGCCCAAATTAAAGTTTACTGCTCTCAAACAGGAAATTATATACGTGATAGTAAGGACTAGAATGTATGCATATTTGCTATAAAAATAACTTTGATTATGCTTTCGTAAACCATTCGCCATTTATTATACATTTTGGTTAATTTCTTATCGGTAAGGAACTATAACGTAAAAACGTTAGAAGAATATTATATATTGCCATATGCATCTATTTATATAATTGGACTCGTTATAGTTGACTATATTGTACAAGTCAATAATGTATATAATACTATAAATGCACACACACGCATACACACGCATACATACACTCATATATACATAATGATATATTACAAAAAATAGTATACATATTATGTGCATAAATAACAATAAAGAGTAAAATTAAACTTCCAAAAAATGAATGTTGTATCCCCATCTTGGAAAAAACATTACTTCTCTTGCATTCTCTTCGAAATGATATAACTTAAAACAAACTCGTAAATATCAAAAAATGTTAGCAAATTGGTCAGAAACAAAATTGATCAACTAATAAATAGAAGAAGAGACTTCACAGGAGGAGACTTTATTTTTCTTTCCTCCTCTTTCTTTCATATGATGTAATATGAAAAATGTACAAATAATCGATTTCTTATAATCATAGACTTTTCATTTAATACTTAAATAAACAAATGTATGATCATAGAACATGGATTTTTGTGAAAAAATTAATATTGACAACTTGAATATATAATTATTTTTATATTTTCATATTAAATTTTTTTATCGGTGAAAATGTGTTTGAAGATTTGCATTTGAGATAATCTAAAGTATCGCAGCATAAAATTTATGACTATAAAAGGTAGTTTTCAAAAATTTGTCCATTATTTCTAAATATCTTTTTCGTTATATTAATCAGGATATGAATAAAACATGATGTGATGTATATAACATTATCATCTTTCAAATATCAAGTTTGTTGCGATAAAACTTCTACAATTATAGAGAATATGATACCGTTCTTGGAAAGAGGTAATAGAGCTTATGGTCTAAATATTGATGGATTATTTATGGCATCGTTGTAATGTTTTTTTACAATAAGGAATATTTCTATTATTATGTGCGTTTGAAGCTATGTTTCTTATTTGTGATTCACAAATTACAAGCATTCTGCATTGCGTTACTATTAAGATGATCTTGAAACATTTGATGTTATTTATTCTATATTTATATAAGAAAAATTAGTAACCGAAGGTGTGAGACATTATTGTATTTAGTTCTAAAATCCATTCGTTTGAATATCATTTTTAATAAAAAAATCCTATCTATTCAAAAAATGCAGAGCGATCACGCTTTCGCTTCCTATTGAAAAATACCAAACAACATAATAGTGCTTCTCTGTTTCAATGGAAATTTTTTTTTAACAGCTAAACTAAACTGATAACAGGAAAAATTATGATTTAGTATTTCCATACAAGCCAAATCGAAACTTTCATAAACGATATTCATAAAGACACACATTGATAAAATTTTAGCGTGCAGTATTCTACAGATTAGAGGCTAGCATTTTTAGAAACTGAACAGAAAAAGCACAATTGTACTACTTGGCACTCAAATGCAATAAATACTTTTTAATTTTATCAGTTTCACTTATCATTATTTTTTACTTGGATGAATGGACAATTAGAGAGAAAATTTTTTTCCATTTTAAATTAAGTTACTAAAATACGGATCATGAACATAAATAAAGAAAGTAAAGAAATTTTCGAATATAAATATAATAAAATAAATATAATAAAATAAAATAATAATATAATAAATAATATAACCAATAAATAAAATATAATAAAATAAAAAATTCAATATAATAAAATAAAGTTATTTGATTTTGTCTATATTACGAGTCGAATTTTAATAACCTTTTTCCCAATGAAAACTTGAATCGATTTTTATATTGTGAACACAAAGAAATGATGATGTTAGCTGGACAAATAAAAATGTTGTTTTACTTCTGAAGAACTACTAAAGTAGATGTTAACGCTGCGATTAGTAACTAATAATATTTCAAGAAAAACTGTCGAATGACCTTTTTTAGACCAATATTCGTAATCCAATTTTATCACAAGATCATTTTAAGTAATATCTTAAAATGCTCTGTGATAGGGCTCTGTGATAAAATTCTGATTGATTTATGATTGATATATATTTAAAGACTATACTTAACTACTATACCAACTATACTTAAGATACTCTGAAGATATTTATATCTAAAATACTTTTAGATGTAAAAACTGATTACATTCAACAGTTATATTATATTAATGTGCTTTATTTCGATTTTTTGTGTCATAAGTTTGCCACACATGACGCTTTCTTTCGTGCTGTATTGCAAGCGCACTTAAAATGAACTAATCACAACATTAATTCTTTTATTTTCAAATCATTGGTTTATTTTCAAATTTATTTTCAAATTATTGGTCGATTGTTATACTCGTTTGCGATTCAGCATGAAGAACATTATGTGGCGGGCTTTACTAAAAAAATCTATTTATTTTATAGGAATTTAAACGAAAATGTCACTAGAAAGAATACTAGCATGTTATATTTGCACCTGTTAAAATTTCTATAGAATAAAATCTCCTATTGAATGTCTAATATCAGTCATCGTTGATATTCGCATTGCGAAAGCGGTATTAGAATGCATTTTTATAACAAAAGATATATGTTATTGCATTCTTTGAAGCATTAATCAATGTTATGAAAGAAATATAATCCGAAAAAATTTAAGAGTCAATGATAAAATAATAATAATATTACGCATTAATTTTCGGTATTAGCATATAACACAATATGGCATCTTTAATATTTATTGTTGTCTTGTTGCTTCATTTTACTTAGGAAGTTTATCTTCTCATTGCACATTGCATTAGTATGTATTAATTCTCTTTTTTTCTTTCTACTAACTTTAAATCTATATATCTGTCTCTTTTTAAATTCTGTACTATGCACCAGTCAGTAAAAAGCTATTATATATTCTACATTTTTTATTGAATAAATATTGAATTCCTGCGTCATTCGTAGATATCTGTGGATAACTGATCCGGTACCGGTTAGGTTTGTTTATGATGTCATTATTTCGTTTTATAACTACAGATATATATTCCTAAGAAACTAAAAGTAAATAGAATTATTTTCATGTGATAATCATTCAGTTATAAGTTACGTTAGATAAATTATTTGGTTAATTCAATCTCTTTTTCTATCATAAGCAGGATTGCAATACGAATTTCGAGTATATAACTTATCAAAATCAAATTCAATATCTGATTAAATACTGGAATATCGATACAAATAACTTCCTAATTACTAATATATACGAATTAAAAATTTGACATGGACAAGATGTAATTAATTAAATGATTTGATTTCATTTATTAGATCATTATTATTGACAAATATTTATTTTTCTTAAATTAAGAATAATGTTTTTTTATTCTAAAAAGAAAAAGATAGAATAAAAAACATGAAAATACTAGTCACAATAGATCTAAATATTCTGAATTTCTCTTTTTTGTTATCCTGCATTCGAAAATGTTTTTATTATATCATTATCGATTATCACTAATTTTTAGCAGTAAGCTTTTGATAAAAATGAAAATGTCAATGTTGATGCATTAATATTAATATTATAACATAGTTTTTTTTCTATGTTCTCTGTTTTCATATTTCTTGCTTTCTAGTTAAAAAGTATGAGAAATGTAATCATATGTAATTAATTTATATGCTATAATATTATGTTTGAATATTTATTATTATATCATTTGCTTAATTTTTGTATTTTGGATTATACAGAATTAAAATTTTGAGATGAATATTGGATCAGTATTGTAAATGTGATGTCCACACGGTGGTATAAGGTATTGGAGATAAGTACGTAAAATCAATTTTGTTTATGATACTACAAGATTTGAATTTGAATAATTTGATAAAGCGGTATATAAATAATGTATCAAAATAATATATGACAATGAGTTAATTATTAAAAATTAGTTTTGAAACAGAATTAGATTGCAAAGACTAGGAACATATATTTTTAGGTTATCGCAATATGATTCATAAACCACGTCCGTTAGTATTATGCGGTCCTTCAGGCAGTGGAAAAAGCACTTTAATAAAACGAATGTTTGATGAATTTCCTGATACTTTCAAATTTTCGGTGTCTCATACAACGAGATCACCTCGACCTGGTGAAGAAGATGGAACGCATTATCATTTCATAGACAAAAAGACAATGCAGGAACGAATTAAGAAAGGCGAGTTTATTGAAACTGCAACATTCAGTGGCAATTTATATGGAACAAGGTAATATAAATATATTAATAAAACAATATGAATATGGTGTGTGTGTATGTGTGTGTGTAAGACTAATTTTATACGCAAAATATAACAAATTTCTATATAATGCATAGGATTAATGCATAACATTTCATGTTATATGTGCTCAGCATTTTACGAATTGTATGAGTTTATATCTATGTATATATGTATATATGTATGCATACATATAAGAATGTTCTATAAATCTTAGTGTAATTAATGATACTCATGAAAATACAATTAAAAATATAGGATAAGCTTTTCTGCTTAGTTATATATTCATTGAGAAAAATGATTTTGAGAAAAATACGAGTATGAGATGGCAAGTCTAATTGAGCATAATGATTAAATCATATATTGATAGGTTTATTTCATAAAATATAAAAATAAATAGAAATAAATTTAGAGTAAATAAAATCATTTTTCGTATAAAAAATGGATATAAACAAAATATATACTCTCCCTATTAAAATATTGTATTAATTCTATTATTCTATATTTTTCTACTAAGCCCATATTTTTATTTTTAAGTTATTTAAATGTTGGTTTTTTAATTCTTTTGTTGTTTTTAATTATTCAAAATTTTTTATGTTTATGTTATATTTATTTGCTCATAATATTACAATAAATTGTATAATGTGACTCTAAATAAAAATTAATTAGGTTATAAGAAAAATCAATGAAAACTAATATCAATTCTATGATATACTATGTTATGTAAATTATAAACATAGTCAAATCATATAAAAAAAATATTTTTTTGATAGTGTAAATAATCATTTTGTTCTTGAATATAAGAAATCTATGATCTATCTTTAAGTTAACTAGCATCAGATTGTGTAATATAAATTATAAAATGATTTTTATTTATTTCTATATCACTGTATTTTATTAAATAATTGTAATAATCATTTGTTCATTGATTATATCTTTGCATAGAATATATTGAAAATTGTGTAATCATTAAAAGTAATTCTTTGTATAAAAATAAGTCTAAATGTAAATATTTTTTCATATAACTTTTGTTTAAAAAAAAATTGGATTTGAAAGTTGTGTATATATACATATGTTTCATGTTAGTTGCTACATATTACTATTTCTTGCCATATTTGTAAATATTAATAATTTCATAGGAATTGCTATATTTCATAGCAATTTGATACAAAAATAATGTCGAAAAATTATTTATTTTATTAATCTAAAAACTGTTTGAGAGAAATATCTACATTGTCACATAGAAATCTGTTTTCATTATATTAGAATCACAAATAGTAATATATTCGGAATTTTTAGTTCTGTAAACTAAATGCATGATATTATTTTTTAATTGAAGATTATCTTTACTGTAAACTATTTTTTCTTAATAATTAATAATTGACGATCTTGGTTGCCAATTATAATTCCATCAATATATATATAATTCAATATTTATATTGTTCATTTATTAAATTCTCTTTCTGTTGATAATACAGTGAAGTGCCATTATATTGAAAGATCATTATTTAATCTGCAAATATATGTTTTCTAATAATTGAGACAGATCGTAAAAAATTCAAATATAATATTCTTATTAGATTATCTGACATATGAAAGACATATGATTATATTGCCAATTATTTTAGCTCATACATCAACGCTTCATTTTTTTAGAAATGATATTTCACAAATAATATGAGAAATTTAAGACGTTTACTATATACTGTATACTGTATACTGTATACTGTATATTATATGCTGTATTACTGTATACTGTATACCGTATATTGTATACTGTATACTGTATTACTATAATATATCTTATAAATATTAAAAACTATTTTTTGTTATTTTGATTTATTTTCGGATTATTAAAGGTAAATTGTTAATCCTCATAATATTGCTGAAACCAGTAACAACTTGACATAATGTAATATGGCATATTTCAGAACATCATGAATTTGATACAATGTAACATGATATGGATACAATTTATTATCATATCTATATATAATATATGTTCAATGATTGTTACATGGATATTATGATGAAAACTAACACTATTGTATATTAATTTAAGAATAATTTTTTATATTTTGGAGAACTTTTTCAAAATGGTTATAAATAGTCGCTAGCAATCATGATTAATTTGTAAAAAATCCATATTCAGCATTTGTTCTGCATATCACGTCTATTCTGCATATCAAGACAATGATTAAAAAATTGCTTTCTCTAATATTCAATCGCAATGAAAGCATTGCTATCAATGCATGGCTAGCAAATTGCTAGAATGCAACAATCTGTATACTTATCTGTATACTTATTATATAACTGTATACTTATTATTATTTACTATAATGTATTATCTCAATGAATCGTAAGTAAGTGTTAATAAGTGTTAATAACTATTAATAAGTGTTATCTCTATTAATCTATAGGTAGATAAATAGATTATAAATAGATCAAACTAGTACGAAATTCCAATAAATAACTATTCAGGTCAATATTTATGACATTTCTGATTTATTTTTACATAGAAAACAGATTATATTTTTTTATTATAACATAATTTTTCGCAATTTGATATGTGTTCAATTAAACTTCTCATTTAATGATTTCATATTTGAAATCATTTTTATCAAAAATATGTTACGAATATAAAAATTTTATTCTCTAATCTCTTCTTATTCTTATTTCTTCATGAATATTTTATTAATTATTTTTTCATGAAATATTGGCTCATTATTCTTTGTCATTGTACTTTGATTTATAAGACTTATATATATTATTATATATATATTATATATATATAGAAATAATTTAAAATTTTTTCTTATGCATCCACCCACACACATACATACATAAATTTTTTAATTGCATGAAGATTAATGATGTTTTTTTTACATATGTATAATTAAATGAAAATGATTTATTGCATTAGATAGACATCATCGTAATTTCATCGCTACATTATGCAAATCTGCATTATACGATATTGCATTTTATGAAAAAATCTACTGTGTTGAAACTATCAATTAAATATTATTGCAGCAAACAGGCAATTGAAGACGTACAATGTTTAGAGAAAGTGTGTGTATTGGACATTGAGATACAAGGAGTGAAACAAATAAAAAATAGTTCTCTTGATCCTTTTTATGTATTTATAAAGCCACCATCTATTGCGGAATTAGAACGACGGTTAATAACCAGAAATACAGAAAGTAAGGAATTAATAGAATGTAGATTGGCGGTTGCTAAAATTGAAATAGAATATGGTATGTATAATATTTTACGCGTTCACAATAAACATATTAAAACAATATTTCAGATACATATTACATTTATGTTGAAAACATTTTGCATATATTTTGTACATGTATGTACATGCTTATATATACTTATATATATTCATGCAAATATGCATAAAATTTTATACTATGCATATACATATAAATATATAAAAATGGAAGATAATTTCATTTAATTATATGAAATCTTTCCTTTCCTCTGCGTCTCTTTCTTTCTCTCTCTATTTTTATGTACATATACTTTATAGGTGAAACACCAGGCAACTTTGATATCATCATTGAAAATGACGATTTGGAAGAAGCATATGAAATTTTACGAAATTTTATAATAGCTAATTTTAAATCGCATTGCAAGATAGGTAAAGTAGATATATTTCATTTCTAATAAATAATACTTTTGTTATCTATATATTATAATAAGTAATAATTTTTATTACATAAACATATTAGAGATTACAAATAATATGATATAATAATCAAACTTAATAAATTGCAAAGATTAATATTTTCTATATAATATATAGATAGAAGTATATATTAATCACAATAAGAAATATTTTTCAGATGGAACGAGTTAGTATGCAATGGATTCTTGAAACCTTAAGTTGCGAATAAATATAAATTATATTCCTCTATTTCGATATCAATATTGTTTCAAATATATTTAATAATTGATAATATATTAATATATATATAATATATATATATATATAATTTAAAAAAATATATATATGTATATAATTAAAATATATATGCATACGTGTGTGTACGTATGAATAGAAAAGTATATGTAAATATAGTGTGTATAGAAATACATGCACCATACATATACGTACAGATACGCGCGCGCGCACGCATTGCAAATTAATATTTAAAGTTAATAAAATCCGCATAATTATACTATATATAATTTTAATCACACAAATTATTATTTCTCATTTAATGATTAATAGTAATGATTAATAGTATCAATAATGAATAATTATGATTGATATATTGATATATTTTTCTTTTGTTATTTAATAAGAATAAATATCTAAGTTAATAAATATCTAAGTTTTAGCTTTTTAGCTTTTTCGGTACGTTCGTGGCATAAAATAATAAGTCAATAAGTTGAATTAACGATATTTACAAATTACAAGTGAAGTATGAAAAATTTATATAAATATTCATTAATAAAATTTATATTCATTAATCATCTTTTAATAAACTTTTTAACAGTGATATTTATTAATAAAGTAATATATATTGTATAAATATTATAAATAAAATGTAAACATGAGAATGGAAAAAATAATTCCTATTACTTGTTATATTATATTGACAGGAATTTATAAGAAATCTTAACTATTCCATGAAAATGATCTCTAATGATTGCTTATAGGCGATTGATCAAGGCAAGGTATATGCTTGCGTATATATGCATAAATGCTTGTTTGTACCGAAAAGGTTAAAATATGGAAAACATTTTATTTTTCATTGATTAATATGACAACTGAATATATTATATTTTCTTTTTGTTAAATAAATATGAAATCCATTTTATAATAGGGGTATAAAAAGATTTTTCGCTAATATAGAAATTAATTTAATATTCGGGAAGTAAGAGAGAGAGATAAAATAGCATGTAGAGTTAGCTAAAAAAAATAAAAAAAAAAAAAGAAACTGAGACTATTCACCAAAAAAGGTTGTGTTCTAATAGAGTAGGATATTTGTAAAATACTTGCGGTTTTGTCTTTATATTTATCTTCATGCCAAACATAGAAAAATATGTATACAATATAGTTTTATGATTTATCTCATAGTAATTTCATAATAAATTATGTACGAACATCCCAAATATCTAAAACTAAAACTATGAAGAAAAATTAAATTCTTGTAAAATTTGCATTTACAGTCAATAAGTATTCTAACTGAATTTGTGTATAAAATTCTAGGGAAAGTTATATCTAGCAAGAATTATATCTAGAGAAAGAAAATTTCTTTATTAAGAATTAGCATTAATAAATGTTAGCATTAATAAATGTTATTGACATGTAATTAACAATTCGTAAAAATAAATCGATGGAACATCTTATTCTGTCTAAATATGTTATCGTAGAAAATATATTAACATTATTACCTGTATATTCAATATTTAATAAATAGAATATAATATAACTTATACGATTTATGAAAAATTGCTTATAAAAAATCTTAATTACAATGTTATATGGGAAACATTTTATTAATTTGCTTTTATTTGCTCTTATTTGCATTTCTTTATTGAATTATTTTTCTCTATATCGGATAAATAGTAGATTGCAAATGATGACGATGAATAGGATAATGTCGTTTAGGCCATTCATCGTGATGATGACGTGTCTTATGTTGCGGTAGCTTGCTTACCTCAATAGATGTTATTTTGATATCTTCCTTTACTTGCTTATTGTAGCTACCATCAACAATCTCTTCACGAATTAAATTGTCGCCGTAATTGTGTGGTATTGACTTCTCAGTCTTTTCGATTCGTTCATCGAGTCGCGGTATAAGTTTTCTGAAAAACGTATATTTAATCAGTTGTGGCCGGGGTTGAAAAATATCCTGTGTTGAATCAGAAAAAATATTGATCGATGGCGTATCAGTAGCTTGCATGTTATTAACGATTATTTTGTCCTTCATTGTATTTCTGCTCGCATCGATCTCTTCAAGATAAGTAGGTTGCAATTGTTTTACATTACGCGTCTCCACTTTTTGGGATATTTCAGAATTCAGCCGTCTTAACGGATTGAAAGTTCGCTGATTAACTTGAAACGGATAATCTTCCTCATTTTTATGACTTTTAAGATATGTTTTCGGCTGAAGTAGCGGTTGATTATTGATACGCTCGAAATATTTCTCGAGAGCATTCCAATTTTCTAGATCTCGAGAAATCGCTCTTCTAACAAATTTAGAAATTTCTTCGACGTTCACATTTCGAGTGTTTTCATTTTTATCAAATATCGCTGTAGAATATTCATGAAAAGGAGCAAATTCATTTGTAAAATTATAATCACGTCGAGTTTTAATGATTTTCCATTGTTTCTTTGATGGCATTTTTTTTTCTTTATTTGCAATGGATGATTTATTATTCCAAATAGAGCGATTTGTAGTTTCAATCGAGTAGGCGAAGCGGTCAGAAGGCATCTGGAAACTTGTTTCCAATATTGTATTTCGATCAAAATAGCGTTTTTCTTGAGAAGATTCCTGAGTATCTGGATAATATGCTTCGTAGATTACTGGTCCTTTATCCAGATTGTAACTATCATATCTATTCGATATAATATAACATATGATAAGGGACATGTATGTTTACTAATTATATATACTATAAGCTTGTTTGTTTATGAAAAAGACCAACTTTATTAAAAAAATTAAAGCAAAAATTGTAATGATGCAGTTTGTTCATGACTAAAGTTAAAATATCTTTATTTATTTGATTAATTGAATTTGATGTTGCATGTATAATTTACAAAATAAAGAAGCAGGAAACAAATTTTTTTAACATAATATATTGGTCATTTAATATAAATTAGATTAATTATTAATATTATAAATATCAATTATCTATCTAAGGATTAATTATTGTATATTTATGATTTAAATCACAATATTTCATATACGTTTTTATCTGTAAAATATAACATATAATATTTACCTAGGTATTTTTGAATTCCTAACAGCAAGAACGATGGATAATATATCTATAAAAGAATACATTTCGATTTTTATATGTTTGCTATCAACTTTATGTCAAATTTCATATACATACTTAAACAAATGGCGATTAGAATCATTCTCAATGATACATATCTCCGAGAGGCCATGACTTTATAATCGAGCAACGATCTGCGACTGAGCTTTGAGAAGTGACATAGAGGCGTGTATGCGTATTTTCGTAGATTCTTAAAATAAACTTCGTCTCTCTTCAGAATGTTTCAATATTATTTTGGACGCTAACGTGTTATTTAGGACAATTATTTATTGAATATAAGGGTCTTTCATGATCGATATCAACAGATATGTATCTGTCATTATATCCGATTAATCAAACTCAGGACTGCTGTGAATGAACAGCTGTTGATCAAATTATCTCGATAAATCTAATATATATGACAATCAAAAGAAAAAGGAAAATGAATATGGTGTAGAAATAATCTACCAGAATTACAATTTATAAAAATTTGTCCGATTAAAATGAAATTTCAAATTTTTTATAAAATATAAATAATTATTATCTTACAAAGACAAATGTTTTTTGTCGAAAATCACATTTTTAATTTTACACAGAAACTAAAACTGAAAATATATTTTTTAATTATCAAAGAAAATTCTATGAAAATGTAATCATAGAAGAAATTTTTATATTTTTATCGGCGTCCGAGATCTCTTAGCGAAATACAATTCCGCGAGAAACACGATGACGCAAGAAAGTAAACCGAACGAAAGCCCAACAAATGTGAGAGAATAATGCTTCATAGTCAACTTAATTTTTTTTTCGCTTTTGGCCATTTTTCTTTTCTGTTCAGCTTCGTATATCGGATATGCCATATTTTCATACCATAATTTAATAAGGCCCGCTTCTTGCATTCGCAATAATAACTCGTTGATTCTTTCTCGGTATGGCGAATAAAGCTTCACTACATAGGATAATAAATAAGTATATGGATATTCTTTCACTATATGAAGTAATTCATTACCATCTGCGTCGAAATAATTGGATAAATCATCCAATTTATATGACAAGTACCGACTAATGGCGACTACTTTCTTATTGAAGGCAACAATATCGTTGGTTCGTTTGTTGCTAGTAATGACTTTGATTTTATCTCGCAATTTATTTGCTAGAGTCGTATTTTCCAGAAATACATTCTGTTTCAGGTTTTGATATTTAGTAATTATGGTGAAGTTCGAATTAGCGACATCTTCCAAAGTGTCTAATTCAGGATAATGAAAAGGATTACTTAAGCTGGACACGAGGCAGCTTTGGTAGAGGCCGACGATAATGACACCGAAAAAAAGAGTACCAAATAAAAGAGCTCTTTGAGAAGTCGTACTGGTGGTCGTACCGCTGTCTTCTTTCAATGGATAACACAGTTTTTCGAAAAAATAGAAACACAATGAGACATAGGGATGTATTCTTGGCGATAAATTTGACTCTTGAATTGAAAAGATAAATTTCTCGGTTGTCCTTGTTAAGGGAAGAGGTACTTCTTGTCGACGAAATAATCCGCTGTAATATTTGATGAGAAACCACAAGACACATACAAGAACGTTGTACATCATTAAAACTATCCATAAATCTGGTGTAAACGGCATTATAGGCATATACGATTTTGGTACGAAACCATTCGTAGGTGCAATAAAGCACAATTTATCTTCATAAAGACTAACTGTAAATTCATATTTTTTAAATTTTCCATACTGATGAATGAAGAAACTGGTAATAATGATTTCTGCCTTGCCGCTTTCGATATATTGAAGAGTACGTTGAAAAGGATCTTCGTTAGAAAGCGGATATAGCACATTCATAAGAAACTTCGCCTCCATTTCTTTCTCCAATAGTAACATCGCATTCGCATCTAATTTACTAAACTTGAATTTTTTTATATTCTCATCATATGTGATATTCATCATTAGAGACGGAAATACTACTATGTGTATAGGATATCCGTTCAAGTTTCTAAAATTTGTATAAAGTTCAATATTATTTTTGAATTTCATCAATCCACAAATCTTGCGTATGACACCATATTCATTCCATCGATTTTTCTCAAATGGCGAATATTTGCTTAGACACTGAAAATCATCTTGATTCGAGATAATAATAATTTTGTAGACATTATAGTTTTTCCACATCATTTGAAAAATCTCTCGTAACAACATTGTAATGCTTGGAGCAGTGTTAATTATCACATATTGATTGGTAGTTTTCCATATGTGCTTCTGTTCATATACAAAAGTATTTAAAATGTTGATATTATCAATAACAAAAATCCATGTGAGATCAGTGCGATTCTGCCATGTATTGTTTTGCGAGAGGTTGTCTATCGTGATTTTATAATTAACGATCGATTTACTCGCTATATAGTTGGATACAAGATCCGTATAGTTCGAGTGAACGTCAGAAAAAAGAAGCGAAACTGTGGATGGATAGAAGTCTTGCTTATTTCGAATATAATTCAGTATAATTCTTAAATTCTTACTCTCTTGCGAATCCAATGCATAGGTTCTCGTAGCAAACTTATGTGAGTTTGTAATATTTTTTGCTGTCATTAACGTCACTATTGACATCAATAAATAAAATAACATTGCTAGTATTGACGGAAGAAGTTTAATATTCTAAGTTTAATTGAATACAAATACTATTTCTATACTTTTTCTTGCTCCGTTTCACGAACAATAAACGTGAGGAATCAAAGCATGAGTATTATATAGACGGATCGGTACCATGATATATGTATAGTTAAAAAAAAGAAAACCCTCTGAAAGGGTGTAGAGTATAGGATAAAGGGTGCGCGCGGGATATAGGGTAGATAAAAATCATTCGTGTAAAATCTAGATAAAATATCAATCAATAGGTTAACCGCAAGAACGTCCTTACTTGTCGTGTCTGTAGTTAAGAATTTTATTGCATTTTGACGAGTCTGACTACGTACACATCGAGAATATATATCTGTCACTTACCATTACGCGAATCAACATTTCATGACTATGCTAGGAAAGAAACAAAAAGAATCGTAAATCATCGCTATAGTAACGACTTGAAAAAATAAGGCTTTAAAATAAAATTTACCAAGTAATAGTTCACAACGATATTGATCAATATCGATATTTTTTCCAGGAAATTCAAATTTCTTCTTTTTTGCTCGTTCTTGATATTTAATTTTATATGAATTTCAATTCATATCAAATTTCTATATTAAGGGAATCAGAAAAACATAATAATGCAAATATATATCATGCATATATTATGACGTAAAATATAAAAAATATGATATACATGTTTATACATACATTCATACAATTGCATGTTATTATAAAATATGTATTAAAATAGTAAGTATAAAGTATTAAAATAAAAGCATTGCATTATCATTTAGCAATACATATTCTAAAGTTCTATATTTTAGTTATATATATTCTAAAGTTCGCACTTTTTTATTTTACATATATATATATAAATTTGTGTAAATAAATAAATCTATTTACGAAGTTTATTCATATATTCATCAAATATGAATGAGAATGAGAAATGCATATGAGAAATAAAATATTGAGTGTTAGATTTAATTATGCGATATTTGTGCATTATATGTACATACGCTCTTAGCATTTTTTTTTACTAAGAAACTTGTTATTATTATATTTTTTCGAGTAAATTAAGTAAAGGTTTGCTTTCTTTCACAAATGTCGTTTCCGATATTAAATTATGCATACAGTTACACGCAATGATTTTTATATGTATAAATACCAGTATCAGTCATATTTACAAACGAAAACATCGTTCTTTTATTTTCTCTTTATTTCCTAAGTCTAGTATTTATTTGATTAGAAGTGCATAAATAAAATAAAAAATAAATAAATAAAACTAAAAAGAAAAAATAATAGAAAAATAAGAAAATAATAAGAATAGTTAATTGTTATTCATTATCGAAAAGTTGAATTGAATATTAAGTAAAATTTTAAGTATAATTTTGTTTTTTTATTTATTCTTATTAATTTACGTGAGATATATAATTTATTCTAAAATTTGTAGCTTTTCCTATAAAACTTCGGAAATAATTACATTATATGTATGATATTTTTTACAATAACAGATAAGGATAAGGATAAGGATAAATAATTTGAGAGAGAGAGAGAGAACTAAATGTCAAAAAATATAATTATGACATAATCATGAAAGATATCAAAAGTATATAATAATATTTGCTCTTGTACAATCGAAAAAATGATAAATAATAAGCAATATGCTTATCTTCATTTATATGAACATTCTTATCTATAATTTGAAAAGTGCGTGTTGTCTCTTATAAGTGGCTTGAAGCTCTAAAGCGATCGAACATATGTCCTATATGACAAGATAGCCACGAAAAGAGAAGAAAAGTCAATAACGATTGTGATAAGGGTGAATGATTCGCTTCAAGTATATAATTTACTTCAAGTGTATAATGAATATGTGTATGAAAGAAGACTTAGGAAATCCGCGGCGTCAGTATCATATCGTATAAATAAGAAGACGTTAACGCTTACGTAGTTACAAATATGGTACGTTTGCATTATGTAAATATTATATAATGTGACAAATGTTATATATACATATGTATTCGTTTTTATGTATCTATATTTCTATGATATACATATATATATATATATACATATATATATATATATACGTATATATATAATAAAGAAAATGCGAAATTTTTTTTCATAAAATAATTTCCAATAGATTTTATTTGCAGTTGATGCGTGAATTTGTCTTCATGATATCATTATTTTTATGTACAACATCAAGCAATGATTATCGATGTAACGCTATCAAATTTTGGAGTAATGTGGTTTGTTACTTAGAGAATTTAAAAATCTTGCATTTTTATAGCGTGTTTGATGATAGCAAAAGTTTTATTCTTCTCGAACAATGCTCTGATGTTTTTATATATAGTATTGCACGCAAATGTAAGATAACAATCATCTTAAAAACTTACGTACCTCATGATTCGAGAAGCACGTTTTATTCTGCTAATGGCGTAGTTTATGGGCCTGAGATACGACCATTTATTCGGAAGATTACATCCGAGGATATAATCATTTTCCAAGCAATGTCGTCAGTTGAAAGAATTTCAATGCAAAATGATAAAAAGGGAAATACACGGAATGTATACGTGTTCCTTGTGAGAGATATTTATTCTTTCGATCAAGTTTTAAAGAATGATTCGATGCTTACATGGAATTCTCGAGATCGATTTATCGTACTGATTATTCAATCAAATGGACATAATCGATTGAATAAATTGAATGTGAGAATTGATGATATATTAAAATTATTGTGGTCCAAACACAAAATACAAGGTGTTTTTGTCTCTGATATGATGCTTATAAACAATACATCTCCAGTTAATCGTGTCATTCGCACTTATAATCCTTTTACTAAAATCAACGATTCTGGTTTGTAAATTATATATATTATACAAACGAAAGACTGAATTATAATGAAATTATCTGATTTGACGAAGTCATATTATTTATTCAATATTATTTATTTATATTTAATGTATATGGCATTAAAAGAAATATATTTTTTTATTTAACAATATTTATTTGATTTCAGTATGGGGTAAAGTCGAAATTATAAATATAAAAACGGCGAGACAAGTATCAAATATATTATCACATTTGATATATCATCGAACGAAAAATTTAAATGGATATGAATTAAAAGTAGGTTTATTTGAGCAAAATCAATCAATGATGGAAATGACGAAAGATCAATCGAAAGTTGTATCTTATTCTGACATCTTCAAAGGATTTGACGAAATAGTATTAAGTACAATAACCGAATATATGAATTTTAAAGTCAAACAGATATATTCGACGGATAATAAATTACATGGTTATCAATTACCTAATGGAACGTACGTCGGTGCTATAGGTACTAATTGTAACTATTTGAATTTGGAAATACATAATTTCTTTTGTTTTTCTTTTGTTTCTTTTTTTTAAATATTTAATAATATATAGGCGATGTAGTATATGGTAGAACGGATATATGCTTCCTAACGTTTTTTGTGAAAAAATATAATGCTAATACTAGCGAAGATATAGAATTCAGCACATATGTGGGATTTGACAGAATATGCATGATTGTTCCTAAAGCGTCCAAAATACCTAAATGGCTTCAAATATTTCATTTCTTTCCGCTCTCCATTTGGATTTGTTCGATGTTGTCGCATATTCTTACATATCTGACATGGTATCTCTTGCAAATATTTATTGTAGAAAGGTACTAATTATAAAATTATAGTTATAAATATAAATATTAATTTTTAATATTATAATAATATCAATAACTTATAAACAAATTTAGAAGATTTATAATACATAATAAAAGTAACTTTAAATAAAAAAGATTTTTATTATGGATATATGGATATAAATTGACAAATCAATTCTGTTAAAATGAGAACTTTTTATTCTATTAATGCATGTAACTTGTTTGTTTCTATTTTCTTTTTGTGCATACGATGTGAAAACAAGAAATTATGTTATTATATTTTTTACTTTAATATTTACAAAAAATAGTTATTAAAAACTCAAAAAGTATTTAAACAAAATATTTGGTATTGTACGGAATTGGTATGAAAGACGGATTGGATGGAATGAATTATAATTATATTATCTTTTTTATTTTAAATTCACTGAATTTCTTCTTATGGGATACCTTAAAAACTCGAAATATTTTTCATTAATTAATGATGACTAATGATCTATGAAAAATATATTAATGGATGCATAAAATGTATAAAACGATTCGAAGAATTTAAAAAAAATAAATATTTTGAAAGTTTTCGTAATATTACGATAGAAATATGCAAAACATATCTAATATAATATAATATGATCTAATATAATTTAATATGATGAATATAACATAAATTAATATAAAGTAAAATATTAAAAGTAAAGATATAGTAATATAATTTTTTTTATGTTACATGTGCAAAAAGATATTAGTAAGGTACTTAACTTACTAGTAGGTACTATTAGTAAGTATTTAAATTAAATTTTATTGAAACCAAAAACACTTTCGATATTCATGGAATTGATTTCTTGAGTTATAGTCTAGTATTTCTTATTTTTAGTAAAAATTATGTATTAAGTTAAGTAAGAATCATATATAATATTCTGAAAATTTAGAATTCTTTTTTAAATTTAGATCAATGCAACACAAATAAATTGATATACAATTTGTTTTTAGAACGCAGAGGACAAGTTTTCTTACAATGATTTATCGATTGTTTCTATTAAATATTGGTTGTCCCCAAAAATTGCCAAATACGAACGTCGAGAGAATATTATTGACAGGTATTCTCTTTGTCAATGTCACTTTGACAGGAATCTTCAATGGTATTTTATATAACAGTTTCGCATACGACATGTATTATCCAGACATTGATAATCTTCACGATCTTGATGCATCAGGATTGCCGATATCACTGGCCTCTTTCAACTTAATCGATCTCTTCGATTCCAGCGATGATGCTAATTCAGCTGCGCTCATGAAAAATTTGAGGAAGAAGTTGCGCTATGGTTTAAATTCTATATACAATGCTGCTTATTATCGTAATGTTTCAGGATTCGTCAGAGAACATCATTATCCTATTATCAAACAAGAATTGATTAATGCGGATGGTGGGCCGTTGCTTCATCTTATCAAGGAATGTCCAGGTATAAATGCCATGAAATAGTTGTATTATTATTACGGAAGATTATTATGAAGTAATTCTATATATAATATATAGATATTAATATCTATATTTATGTATTTGTATTATTGTATTGTATTTGCAGGTGGATATTATTTGTCGTATTTACTACCCAAGAATTCGATTCTACATGAGAGAATAAACACATTGATAGGCCGTTTAAATCAGGCTGGTTTGCCATCGTTTTGGAATAAACGCATTATTCAAGCTTTTGTTGCACAAAAAAGGTTATTAGTCAAGCAGAAGTTAGCGCGGAACAAAAAGAGAACAAATGGTTTTGTGCCATTTAATTTATCCGACGTTCAATCAGCTTTTTATATGCTATTGATAGGATTACTAATATCTACAATAGTATTTTTTTATGAAAAAATGGTTGACTGAAGATCATTGCTGTTCGCTAGAAAATCAAATTTATGTGAATTAAACAATAGTGAACTTTTTTCAACTCTTTTCAATTCAAGTCCATTCAAAGAAGTTTTTCTTTGAGAACGAATTTTTACAAACGCTCAAATTTAAGCAGTTATATTTCTGCGTGAAAAATCGATAAAAAGGCAAAAGTGTTTCTTTTCTTTATGTTTTAACTTTTCTTTATATTAGTTTTTGTGTAATATTTTTAAATAAATTTTTATATCATATTTTATATATATCATATATAAAATGTCATATTTCATAAATATTAATTAAACATTATTATTGTCCATACTTTAATAATAACTCAGTAATATCCATAAAATAATCAATAATAAAATAAAAATCTAATTTAATTTTCATTCTAAAGAATAAAATAAAGATTATATATAATATAGATTATATGTAATAAATTATATGTAAACTAAAATATTATATGTAAACCAATATATTATATTTAATTGTATTTATCTAGCAATGATATATAAATCAATATGAACAATATTTGCTTAATTTGATGATATTTCAAGTGAATAGATATACATATAAATACCATTATCGATATGTGTGGAGATTTTTTCGCTAACATAGAAAGAAAGACATCGAAAGAGAATGAAGAATATAAATTTTCACCAATAATATTGTTATTCATGTTCTTATTCACTAACAAAATATAGTGTATTCGTATAAAAAAGTATATTCCTAGCAGTGTGTAATAATCTGTAGTAATCGCCGAACGCTCTACAATGACGCATCTTACAATGTTACAATGTCCATTATAGCACAAATTTTTAGGATTACATATAAGTGTGTGTATATGTACTGTGTTTGTACTATATAAAATAATTTGCATGTAGTTTGTTTTATTTATATAAATACATGAAGTAAGAACATATATCTTTATTTTATTATTTTTTTCAGATTTTGACTTTTTTCTCTCAGTAGTTGATAAGAAAAATACTTCATTGAAAGATAATTTTTAACAATAATTAGCAATCAAGCTTAATTAGCGAAAGGTTGCGGTATTAATTAAACTTCGAATTAATTACGTTCACATTGATGTCTTCATATTAAAACAGAATTTTATATCTTTAATGATCTTAACGAGCAAACATAAAAAAACTGATAAATACAAATTACATGATCGATAGCAAATTTTGATCAAATACAACGACTAATTAAAGATACATTTATTATTAAAAAGAGTGATAACATTTTTAAGTTAATTATAATAGTGATACATCAAAGAAAAAGGTGTAAATGTGTTTACGAAATAACAAAATAGAATATTATTATCAATAATGATTGTTATCAATAACGATAAAAATATATCCTATATTGATATTTATCACATCGATCTTCGTTTCTCCGGTATAGAGAATCGAAATATTTTTCGGCCAGTTTATTCTCGATTTCAAGATAGAAAAAGGTGATAAAGTATTCATAAATTACAATATTAAATCATGAGAGTCGTTGATAAATAAAATTAATAAAATGATGCAAATGATAAACAAATTATATAATTGGTAAGCAATTTAGACATATTATAATTTTGCGTATGCAAAATAATACATCAAATATATTTATTATATATGTAACGTATATATGTATATAAATAAATAAATATAATCCTTAACATACCGCCCGCCTCGTATCAGAAACGAAAATGACATTTGAATACATTTACAAAGATAATTCCGCTTACAGCACATGATAATAATAAATCGGAATTCAGACAAAGAACGAATCTCTGCAATAAGGTAGTGAAGATCGCCAAACTATATATAACGAAGCGTACATGAATGCGCATTTATTCTAAGGAGCTTCGCACTCTAACGTATCCTTCCCGGATGGCATTGGTAATTTACAGATTTGAGCTATTGGTCGCTCATACTCAGAGCAAGCTGTACGTAAGATCACTATACGGACATGTCCATCTGAACTTGGTTGCACTTGTACTACACGAGTCAAATCCCACCGAGAAGGGGAAAGCTGCGGAATTCTAACAATGACTAAATCGTTGACCTTAATATCCGGTTGTGGCTTTGATCATTTATTTCGAACTTGCAATGAATGCAAGTAGTCGTTCGACCAAGAGCGCCAAATCTGCTCCTGCATGGCTTGTACAAGATGCCATTGCGACAGCCGATTCGCATTAGTTTCAAGAACGGACTCTTCTGGTACGGAAACAAGCGGCCGACCAATCAAAAAATGGCCCGGCATCAACGTAAATAAATCGCTAGGATCATCGCTGAGTGCCGCGATCGGTCGCGAATTTAGGCATGCCTCAATTTGACATAGTAGCGTCGTGAATTCGGCCTTAAAGAGCGTGCGAGAACCGATAACTCGCCGTAGATGAAATTTAAAACTCTTAACGCCAGCCTCCCAGAGTCCTCTAAAATGAGGTGCAGTCGGAATAAAATGCCACTGCACGCCATTAAATACCATTTGCTAAACCGGCCAAGGTCGGATTCAAACCTATTGTCCGGAAACTCGTCTGAAGTTCGCGATTAGCATCATGAAAGTTCGTACCATCGTCACTGTACATATAGGACGGCAAACCGCGTTGACTCACGAATCGACGGAATGCCGCTAAGAAGCCAGAAATAGCATAATCTTCCACAATCTTCAAGCGAATTGCTTTGGTACATGAATAAGGCTACATAATATTTTCGAGATCTCTGGCCATGTCCTACAAACGGTAGAATGCTGAAAGGTCCTGCGTAATCAACGCCGGTATGAGAAAATGGCGGCGAGGAGTTCATTCAGGTTCAGACGGGTCTCTATTAGTTGCATTGGGATTTTTGCACCGCTTGATGTGTGCATATCGACGGATATTCGCCTTGACGAGATTGCGACCGCCTATAATCCAATAGTCTTGTCTTAAGTAGCGCAGCGTAAATTGCGTGCCACTATAAAGAGTAGCACGATGCGCATGGTCTATGAGAAGTTTGGAGATGCGATGCTGCGGCAATATGACAGGATGTTTTTCGGAAAATCCGGGCGGCATTTCGCAACCGCTCGCCAAGACGGAGTAACAGATCTCCTCCCAACTTAGGGTTCAATGCCTTTAGTGCACTGGATTTCGGAATCGGCTCCTTATTGTTTAATGAATTCCATTCCTTTGGGACTTGAGCTTTTTGCACGAATCGAAATAATAATTGACGGCTTCGCGCAACTCAGAAACATCTATCCTTCTCGGGTTGGGACTTTCTCTTTCGTTTTGAATTTTCAATAAATCTAAGAACATAGGCTGTTACTTAAACTAGCCGAGTCCAGTTCGAATATCGTTGGGGCAATTTCCACTCGCTCGCATAATCCACATGATAATCTTTCGAGCTTCTGTGGAAATTTCTTTCGTAATCGTCGCGTCGACTGACATCGCGGGATTTCGTTTTAGCCAAGTGGTGGAAGAGCGCTTTAACCAAGGGGGGCCGTTCTACCATAAGTCATGCGACACTAATATCGACGCCGATAGCTCACGGGAGCCGCAATTGGCGAGGTTTTCCTTTGAAGAAACATGATGCCACGTAGCATTTGATAATGAAATTTGGACTTCGAAAACGCGATTTGCAACATAAGTATTCCACTTTGATGGATGCTCTTTTTAACTACGCCAAGGTATCTGTCCATCCAAACCGGAAGGTTTGATAAGGAGAGCGCTTACCTTGTCCAAGAGAGCAATCGGTTTAACAATACAACAGCATTTAATTCAAGAGGAGGTATACTGATAATTTTTACCGGCGCGACCTTCGTTTTGGCACAAATTAAACTAACCTTAAAGTTAGACAAAGTGAATTACTCCTAAATATACAACGGCAGCATAAGCGCGATTCGACGCATCGGCGAATCCATGCATCTCTAGTGATAAATTCTCATTGTGCTGGCCGGTCCAGCATGGAATACGAATACGTGCCAAGTGCGGCAGGTTGTCAACGTAATTGCCTTCAACATTGCACCAATTCTTGCGATATTGAGGCATCCCAATCGTCCTTGAGCAGCCAGAGCTCTTGAAAGCTCGGAGAAAAATCTTCGCGGCAAGGTGCGGCCCATCCCAACGGATCTTAGAGTTTAGCGACGAACAAGATGGAACGTCGGGTAGGAGCCGTGACCGACGGAGCTATCATGAAACAAAAAATATCTTCTTGCAGCAGCCATGATAATCCAAGAATTTTCAACGTTTCATCTTTCGCGAGAAAATGATCAGCGAGCGAACGTTGATTGTTGGAGATATCTTTTAAAAGTTTCGGTGAATTCGCGGCCCACTTTCGCAGTGGGCGAAATCCTCCTTCTTTTATTAGGTTGATTAACTGATCTCTTACTTCACGCAGCTCGTGAATGTTATCATTGCCGAAGAGGATATCATTAACGTAAATTAAGCAACAATTGAGACCGCGGCCGGAAATAAGTGACCATTAACGAACGCAAATTGTTTAAGAACTCGCATCGCTAGATATGGAGCAGATGCTAGATCGTACGTAACGGTACAAAGTCGGAAATACTGCAGCATTTCAGCGGAAGATTCAGAGGTCGGTCGCCAAAGGATACGCTGAAAATCAGTATCCATAGATTCTATCAAAATTTGACGGAACATTTTGGCGATGTCCACAGTATATACATAACGCCATTGACGCCAACGAGCGATGGCCGGTAAATCTTGTTGCAACTTTCCGACTAATAGATAGTCGTTAAGCGAAATACCGTTTTACATGAGGCGTTAAAAACAACGCGTAGTTTCGTAGTGTTACTTGAGTCTCGAATAACAGCATGATACGGGATATAGACTGGTTTGAATAATGTGGTCGCATTCTATGTTACAGATTCCATGTAACCGAGCTCAAGATATTCATGAAGAAAATCATGATATTGCTTGCTAATCTTAGGACGAGATTGCAATTTGCTCTCCATTCGGGCATGCAGAATGGTGGCGATCTGTAATGAATCGCCGATATCTATGGAGGACTTGAAAGGTAGTCATACGGTGTATCTACCTTCTGCCGTGCGAGAGTAAATAGAGAGTAAATGTCTCTCACATTGTTGGTCCTTTTCCTTAAGAGGTAGTTTCTGAGGAATCTCCTGATCCTCCCAAAATTTGCGTAATAAAGTATTGGTGTTGCATTCGGAGATGCAAAGCGACGCCTGAACCTTGTCCGCTTCGTACGAAGCGATACTTGTAGGACCGGATATAATCCAACCAATTACAGTTTTTTGAGCCGTGGGTGTGCCCAACGGATCCTGACAGAGATCGCCCAACAATAGCGATCTATATAAATCCGCTCCGATTAGCAAATGGATCAGTTACTGGATCCAGATCCGCCAGCTTGAGGTCGCGTAAATGAGACCACGATTCGAAGGATCAATCTTGCAAGACCGTGTAGGACGTAAGATGCTGAAAAACGTACGTTGTTATCGGAAACATTGATATAGATTTGTTCATATAAGGGGATAGTCAAACTTTTGCTCTCGCATAGCCGGTATATTTTTCTTTCAAGCAAAGTATCTGGAGATCGGCGCGTTATCAATTGATTCGCAATATCTGGCAGAGAGACTCGGAAATAAGACAGTCGCATCTTGATCGAGTAACACGCGAATTTTAACACAGCGGCCTTTCGCGGTGTGAAAATCTATCCATGCGGTAACTAGAAGTACATTAAATGTACGCGGAACTTCCGTTCGCGCGGTTTAAACATGTGTAACCGTAGCGGCAACGGAAGAAGTGTTTGCGTTGCGTTTTTGAATCGTCGGCACCGGGCGCTTGGTTAACGTTTATCTCATTATTAATCTTAGTGATTTCGCCTTCGGCGAGATGTAACAGCAAGTGATGCATGCGTTAACAATGCGCACATCGCGATTTATTTGGGCATTTAGGTGTGAAGTAACCCGATCATAGACAGTTGAAACAAACTCGCTTTTCCCTAGCAAGAGTACTGCGTTGCTCCACTGATAATAACAGAAATTTCTCGCATTTTACTAAATTATGCAAGCCGGTATAATTGACATATTTTCGAACTGATACATTATTAACGAAGGAACGACATTTATTTCGCGAATTACCGGTAACGGTATCAGATAAAGTCCATCCATAATGTCGGAATACGGCAACTCAGAAATACGTCTAGCTCTTGGTACGAGGCATATTCCTTAGTATCGTTTTAAATTCTATTCTGCTCGTGTTTTTGAGCCAAATTTCTCTGTAATAATATACATTAAGAGATGGTCCCACTGACTGACGGGACATCCGAGATTCGACAACGCTATGAGCGCGACGGATACGGTGTCTCGCAATTTCTTTAACTCTGTAGCACTGTCGGACTTGCCCTTCGGCAAGCTAGTGAATGAATAAATATGCGCATGTATTAACGCTCTTTTATCATCATATTCCATCACCAATTTCTTCCACGCAGCGGTATAATTTTCAGGAGAAATTTGAAATTGATTGATCAGTAATGCGACATTACCGTAAGGAATTTGCGCAGATCTTCAGCCATGGTCGTTGCACGTAAACTTGAAGAATTGTCCTAGAACTGGACAGTGATCCACTGGATCCCAGATAAATTAGCAGAACAGTTACAATATGTGGATACTTACTCTAACTAACAAATGTGCGACTGTTGTCTGTGGCTTCTCGCAAGACACTGGACATTGGAGACATAGGTTCCTGGTAACCGTCAAGGAAAAACAATGCTCTTTGTTTCAGCAAGGTTTCGACCTAAGCCCTTTATTCTGGGACTCATCTTCGACAGATGCTTGATACATTACATCGGGTTTTCTCAGCTTTCCAAGAATTCCAAACAAAAGGATAACGCATATAAGAATCCTTAACAATTATTGTTGTCATTATTGCTATCGTTGTCTCTACATTAGTTGTTGACGTTTCTATTGTCGTTTCAGTAGTTTTCGAATGTTTACAATATTATCGACGTTCAATTTATTTATTCTCATTATATAAATGTACATTATGAAATACTCCAGTACGTTGTGATCGAGACTCAGAATTTGATCATATCTCACGTACTAGAACTTCAAAGAGATTCATTGTATCAAAAACTGATATATCAAGTATACGAGTTATATATTATATTTTATCATTATTATTGTGTATATTGTATCTTTAGAGAAGTCTGAATTATCGATAAATATTGCGTGAGCAAAAACTTTATTAGAACTGTTGAAGTCAGTCATAAATCTCGAATTTTTCGCATTCATATTCGTATGAATGGTTTTTTAAAATAATATCAGGATATCAAGATCGTAATCAGCGATGAGCATCAAAATTGAATATCTCATCTATAGATCGAACATTTCTTGCATATATATAGAAACTTTAATATTTATCCTTATTTTATACTACATGTATTTTGCAATCGAGTTAAATGTTCGACTACTTAATAATTGTATGATATAATGATATATAGCGAATATACAATAATACAAATTCCGATGGAAAATTAATTCAAAACAATTATTTATATATAAAAAAAATAATTTATGTCATGTATTTTACTGTTATATTCTTATGTCATTTCCAAAATGGATGGAGCAACTAGAAACAAGTTTCATATGAGATGTTTCATAGTTTTGGCTATGTGTGTGAATATTGTGTGCAATACGATTGATGACAAGAAATGTTATGTATAATATCATTTTTGCATATAACTCATGATTTCTACATTTTGAACAGATTATCGACAAATGATAATAATCTTAAATAAACGTTTCGCTCAGAATATGTAAATTGTGGAATGTTATATTAATATCGTTGTTGTTGATAATCATATTTCCATAAAATCACCTCTTCGACATTAGCGATAACTATATCCAGCATGATGATAATAATATTAGTATGCCATAAAGATGACGACTATAAGTATCCTACGAATTTTCATTGCAGAAGAATGTTTGATCGCGAATGAATATTTGAAAATTCGAGCGTATTATTTTTATATATCTCGATTATGATAAGAAGATACGAGGACGTTTATTTTTCAGCAATCGAACAAAGATAAAGATAAAGATAAAAATAAAGCTAAAAACAAAATCAGTTTTTGCAGTAACAATTGCAAGGCCAATGATCGAGGCCATGCGACAATTTAATTACTTTGACGTACTTGCGATTGGATTAATACTCAATTCGAAAGAAAGACGGGGTAGATACGAGCGCGAGCTTCCCGAGAGAAAGATCCGTTTGAATCATATGATGACTCAGGAAGAACAGCGCTCGCTTATCGTTTCAGTGCATCAGTAACAAATTTGTGGAAAGAAATGAAAGAAATAATATATAAATTAGTAAAAAACTAAAATTTTAATTTTGTTGATAAAAATATAAAGTTTGCAAAAAGATGCGTGATCAGCGAAATAACTTTTCACATCTGGCAAGATACAAAATTTGATTACTAATCAGTAAAAAATCGTTTCTTAAAATTGCGTTGAGATATCTTTCATTTGCCACATCATTCATTTCGAGTAAAAGGAAATTTTATTTAATTTTTACAAAAAAGAAAAAAGAAATACAAAATATGATAAAAATATAAAATTTATAAGTATAAGTATAAGAACAGCTATGTAACCAAAAAAGAATTTTCTGCATTTATTAACAAGGTATAAAATTTGCAAAGAAACTTCAATCTTCGATTGATAAAATATTTTTTTATATATGTCGATTGACAAAATACAAATCTACAAAAAAATTTTATTTTTTATTTTTTATTTTTATTTTTTATTTTTAACTTTTATCTTTTCATGTTTAATCGCATGTTTATTAAAATATTTCCTGTTTGCCAAACTATCAGTCCTTGATCTTAAACCTATTTTCTATTGAAGATGACAAAGTTTTATCTATATGATCGGCAAATATTTTTGACGGATATTGTACATAGCTTTCGTCGATAGATTCTATATAATCTTCGTTTTCCTGTGATTTGATATAATCACATTTTTTTCTCAATTTTTATCACGCTGTCCATATCGCAATGAAGCGGTCGGCTAATAATCGCGATAGGAGGTATTTGTTTTCATAATTGTCATTCTGTATTTCAATGTCATCCTTTATCAACAATTGTCTAATTATAGCGATAAAATTTAAAATAAATTGATTAATTTTCCAGTCACGATGGTCACGATGCAGTAGATATATTGATTATTCCAACGCCTACCTATTACTGCAATCTCTTTGTAGAGATTGCTTACTTTATAACGATTTTCGCTTGATAGTAGGATAAATATTTATTTCTCCATTTCAAATAATGACAGTTATCTATGAATCACTTTGCGTTTTATTTGTCATAATTCAACCGATGATCAGTTATCATAAATATCAGTTTTTGAAACAGATATTTTGTAATGTAAAATAACATCTTTATAGTGAACGTGATTCAGTCATTGTAAATCTTAAAAGATCTACAAAGTTAAGTGCGTTCGATATCTTCTGATATCTTTCAGATGCTCAGATTAAATTAGAATATTATATATGCTGATTGCAAATTTTGCAATACTAACCACATTCTTTTCGACAATGATATTTTTATTTATTAATGAAATAATATTATAGAATATTATGATATAACTCTGAGGGATATGAAAGAAGCGATGGAGAACTCAAAGAACAAAAAGGCATCTGGCTTGGATAGCATCACAAACAAAATATTAAAATAGGAAGGACCAAATATCCAAAAGAAGATCGCAACTCTTTATGGGAAAATTATAAACACAAGAATAACCGTATAAATGAAAAATATCTATTATGATATCTATATTTAAGAAGAAACAGAAAAAGACCCAAGCAACTATAGAAGAATAATTTTGCTCAGTTTCATCTTGAAAATATTTATGAAGATCTTAGTTGGGAAAATAGTAAACAAATCCAACATACAGGAAGAATAGCAAAGCTTCCGATATAATTGATTGACTATAGATGCCATATATATTTCAAGACAATTTATCGAGTAATAGAGTTCAACAAGCCACTGTTCCTGTTTTGTTAACTTTAAACTTTAAACAGGCCTTTGACAGAATGTCTTGGGGACATATTTATGTTGTCCATGTAAAAGCACAACATCTGCAGAAATACAAGAAGATTGTTGCTGAAATGAACAAGAACAACATCACAAGAATAAAAGCTGGAAATACCTTCACTAAAAGTTGTACTGATAACCACGAATATATGGCAAGAAAATAGTCTATATAGTCTAGAATAGTTCTATTCTTTTTAACTTCGTAATGGATGAAATAATAAAGGGCATAAAAGATATAGAAGCTGGATACAGCATGGGAAATAATATAATACTATAATAATATAAATATGTAATGTAATATAATATGTTATGCTATGCGAATGATGCAACGTTATTCGCAGAGAATGAGGATGATCTCCAAAGGTTTCTGAATAAAACCTCATGAATTCGTGAAGCTCATGAACCTACATGAATTCGTAATCACGGTATTAACATTTAATGTGAGTATAGCCTTCGAAGAGATACAGACTGATAGCCAAAGACAGATAAGTTACCAATCAGATATAAGTTAGCAATGAACAATAGAATTAGCCAACAGATAATGAAATACAATCTAGGCACAATAACATCCAGCAACAGAGATCTGGTAGAAAAGGTCTGCATACAGAGCTAATAAAGCAAATAGGATACTTGAAAGATGGAGGAACCGACATATGACGATTGCAAAAGCAAAATGAGAATAAAATATTACATAGAAAACGTGTACTAGATATAAAACATGTTTTAGATCAATACTGACATACGCAACGGAAACAAGAACCGAAATATCCAAAACAAAAAAAATCCTAAGAACAGCGGAGATGAAGACGCTAAGGATAATCAGAGGAGCAGAATAAGAAATAAGCAAATAAGATAGGATTATATTATCAAGAATGTAGTAAAATGGGTTAGAGTAAGATAGCGATGCTGAGGAGATTAAGTGGAGAATGGAACCAGAAAGACTGGCAAAATGGGTTAAAACACAGAATTTCATAGAGTTCTCGCCTACCGAGAAGGCCATCAAAAAGGTGGCACAAGTGTTAGACATTCACAAGGAACGTAGAGGAGATGCAGATACAAACAGGACTCGTTTTACATTAAGGAAAAGAAGAAGAAGAAGAAGAAGATGATGAATTTCTTATTTTTCTCGTTCTGGTTTAATGTAATTTAAAATAATATTATTGCAGACCATTTAAAGTTAGCTTCGCCTCGTCATCGATATAGATTTTCATAACATCTTGCATGAATTTTTTGCAAACTAGATGTAGGATAAGTGATTCTCCCCGAAGATAATCGCACAGCGATCACAAGTATTTCGCGATAGGAATATATCATTCGTACAACCGAATATCTATCAAATAATTTATTTTGACGTTATTTTGATAGCTATCTTTTGACCCTGTCTTTTGATGTGTCTTTTGGTAGATATCTTTTTCTTTTCTTCCTAAAATCATATCATGTTTCCTTCGACATATGCCTCAATTATAGAAGGTTATCCAATTCTCTCTCCATCTTTTAGATAATTTGGCGGCCTTCTGATATTAAAATTCATGCATGATATTAAACAAACGATTTTCCTCCATACAATCCACATGGTCTCTTCAGTCTTTTTTTCTAACTCGGGTCCATTTTATGATATCCCAAATCCCGCATAAATTTTTTATTAAGAAATGAAACATATCTATTTCTGTCCAGAAAACACAGTCGTTATAACCTGTAAGGATTCTGTAAGATGTAAATTTGGTGCTTATATTCATAACATTGAATAAGTGATAGGTTTTGAATATTTGGAAATTAACATCACAAACGACAAGAATCTTATAGAAGAAGTTACCAGATAACAAATGCAGCTGATGTCTGAATATCTAAAGGACATCTACAGAAATAAGCATATGAATATTCAGGACAAAGTCAGAATATATAAAATATGTCTAAAACCAATTATGATATATGCGATGGAAACGAAGGCGGATATCAAATATTTTCTTAGAGCAACTTTCTTAGAAATGCATATTCTAAATTACGGGAATACACTGCACGACTAGAGAAGATTAATTTGTTTTAGAATATTATGAATATAAACAACAAATTTGCATTTTACAGAATCCTTACAGAATCCTTATAATGATTGTGTTTTCTGGACAGAAATAGATATGTTTCATTTCTTATTGACAATTAGAAATTATATAATACTTTTTGCAGTCCGTCTTCATTTTCAGATAACACTGCATCATCTACATAACAAACTATTTTGATTTATTTGATTCCTATTTCTTTACCCGAGTTTGTGACATCGTTTATTATTTTATCCACGATTAGATTGAAAATTCAAATTAAGCCTATTTTCTTGTTTCATGCTAGTGGGTATTTGTTCTGTCAATTTATTCTCTATTTTAATATATATCTGATTATTCGTTCTTCTATAATTAATAATCGTCCGATTATTAATTCCTCTATAATTATTATAATGCTGATATCGATATGCTACTTCTTTAGCAATACTATTATATTTTTTAGCTTTCCTTTGTTAAATGTTTGTATCAAATTTATAAAGACTGATTTGCTTCAATAATCTTCTTTACGAGTTGGCATAGGATGAATATTACATCCACAGTGAATTTGTTCGACCTAAATCTCTGTTTATTTTATTATATATTGTTTTTCATTATTTATTCCAGTGATTGCTACTTTTTCAGCGAATATCTTAATCAACCATATCAAATTTTGATATGGTGCTTAATAGATATCTGGATAATTTTTAGGATTCATTTTTGTGTCATTTTAAAAATTGATTTTAAAAATTGATATACTGCTTTCTTTCCACTAATCAGATACTTTCTTTAACGTAAGAATGTTATAAAATCCAAGCTGATATTGGAAACTTGTTGATTAGCACCGGTTAGAATCTGTTGAATTTACACTTAGAGAATGGATACTTGGAATGTGGATTAGATAGCAAAATAACACTCTCCAGTTTAGCACCAAACTGTTTTATTGTACAATTTATTATACAAATGAAACTTTCCTTCAGGAAAGTCCCTGTAAGTGTTTGAAATATAATTGTGGTTTCCTTGTATGCAAAATATATCCGTCATGTAAGATGACGTCATAGGCTTTAGATAGAATTGTTGTTAACGCGCCTTTGATGTTTCGCATAACACTATCTAAATATTTATTTATTGCCGGTTCGAGAGAGTGTGTTCAAAGATGAGAGTCGTATAAAACAAAACAACTTTCTTTAATCGTCAAACAACTTAACAGTTACAATATCTGGATACTCGCTCTATCTAAGTAACAAATACGACCGTTGCTTCTGGTTTCTCACAAGACACTGAAGTCACCAATTTTCTATCGCCTGTAATAAGCGAACAATAACGATCTTTCTTTGTTTCGGCAATGGTTTTGCGACTTGGTTTTGTGATTCATACTCGAGATAAGCTTCGATATAAGCTGTTTACGTCGAAAATATTCCAAAAACTAAAGATGACGCATACAAAAATTCTTAACAATTGTGATTGAATAAAATAAGGTCCTTGTTAGGGGATTAAAGTTGATAAGGGGTTTTAAAGGCTGTGGAGGATATTGATGCCGACATTGTAATAAAACTCTGGGAAAAGCCTACTATTTTTTTATTGAGGAATAAGTCAGAGATTTGAAGAGTCAAACTCAGTTCTGACAAACAGAGTTCTGATAACAGATCCCTGCTTGTCACGTTCTCAAAGGCTCGATGCTGTGTAATCCTTGAAAGTATAGTGTCCTGTGTGAATGTGTGATATACTAAACGAGAGAAGGGTAAAAGCAAAAGATAAAGGGTACTTTAAAAATTGGAAAAATCAGCTAAAACCCTAATAGAAATAAACCCTAATAGAAAATTCTGATCCTCCAGGTTGGTGATTGAGGCGATAGATTAGTAATTCATTACTTGGAAAAAATATTTCATACTAAAAATCCTAAATAAAATTTTGGAAAATGGATGAATATGAAGATAAATGAAAAGGTCAACGAAAACGAATAATGCACTTAGGAACATAGAAGACTAAAAAATAAACGTGAAATCATTATCAAGGATTTGGAACTGAAGAACTGAAGTTAGATATAATCCTTATAGAAACAAAAGAGAAGGACAGTGGATTAGAAACAATTGGTGGATTTGTTCATTTTTATAATGGAATATATAAAGAGAAGCGGGCAAAGAGGGGCATTTCTATCGTCTTAAAAGAAAAATCACTAAACTATATCTATACTAAAAATATTATCTAACAAATTACTAAAAATATTATATAAAAATATTACTGAGGAAATATCAATGAAAAAAGTCAATCAGAATTTAAATTGCAGAGAAAACAGGATGCAGAAAAAGATAACAATTATTAAGATATATGTCCCATCCGAAGATGAAAAGGTAAATATTAAGGATCAATTCTTCACCAAACTTAACGGAGTGATTGCAGACATCGGAAACATAAGAGAGTTGTTTTTGCTCGATGACTTTAAGGATAGAACAAAAAGAGAGATTAAAATAGTGGGACCATATGGAGAGGAACGAGTGAACGATGACGATATTCGGTTAATTGACATCTGTAAGTATAACAAACTAATTTTGCAAATATAACGGATTTTTTAAATATAAATAAATTCTCAAGTATACGTGGGTACAATCAAACCGGAATCTAAAATCAATAATCGACTATATCATTACTAGACAAAGTAATAATATTAAAATAAACGATGTAAAAATGCTTAGAGCAAGGATATCATTCGGAACATTATTTACTTAGATTTAAAATTTTCCTTCCGTACAGGTATAGCATCCGAAATAGTAAGGAACGAAGAGGACAAAACAGAGAAAATTAAGAATATAAAATAAAAGATATCTAATGTAGGTATCTAATGCAGGATATAAAATATCTATATCAGACAAGATTAAACGAGAAACTAAAGGAGGATTTGGAAAGGATTAAAGACATATATGAAAATATATTAGAGAGTATTCATAGAGACTGGGAAATCAAAAGAGAAGAAAGAACAACAAGCTATGGTGGACTGATGAAATTGACAAATTAGTGAAAGAAAAAAGGCATTATATCTGAAATGGCTAAACTCAAAATCAGTAGAAGATAAACGAAATTACATAAGAAAAAAAAGCGAAGTCAGAAGAACCATAAATGCTGAGAAAAATGAGATAGGACAAAAAAGACATAAAAGTAAGTACCTATATCGAAGGAAGACGAAGTACAGATGCATGGAAAATCATAAAAAACACAATAACAGAGAAAATAAGAAATATCAATTCCGACAATATCATATAAGGAATAGATGTACCACTACAAGAATTTATTAACGAAGGAAAGACGGAGGAATCTATTAAGGGAGAATACAAAATAAATGCACAAACAAACATTCATATAGAAAGAGGGGAGGTTAACATCGAATAAAAGATGTGAAAAGAGCGACAATGTCTCTCAAGAATGTATGGACCAGAGGGTATATACGCTGAGTTCCTGAAGGATGGAACTGAAAAACTGTATCGAATGTTGAGCAACATCATCAATCAATGTTTAAACGGATATCCAGTTCGTGGCAGTTCGTCCAAAATATACATGGTATACATTTATATTTACTATCTTTATTTGTATAGTATACTATTTATATTTACATTTATATTTAGGTACATAGTATATATTTTCTTAATTCGCAAAGAAGGATTCAACAACTATTGAGGAATTTTGGCGAGAAGTACAATGAGTCGGTTATATGGAAGAATTTTGAACAGACTAATTGAAAGGCACTAATCTTGAAGAGGAAAAATAGAGCGGATTCAGAGCTGAAAGATCCTTTATACACAACATATTCTGTTTAAAACAGATAATTGAGAAAAAGACGGCAAGGAATTAGGAGATTCATATAACATTTATAGTTCTACAAAAGGCATATGATACTATATCAATAGTGAAGCTATGGGAAGTCATACAAGAATATTGTAGGATATACAAGAATATCCTATAAATATTAATTATACTCTAATAAAAGTTTTAAAAAACTAATACGAAGACTCAAGATCGAGAATAAAACAACAAACAAAACAACAGCCTATTAGTGGACTTTCCAGTATCAGGACTACAAGCGTCAGGGTTTCTACATATCACATATTCTTCAAGATTTATGTATCTAAGGCCTTACACTTATGGAAATGCCATGAAATAGGGATAGAGCTAAATAATGCCTATATACTCCAATTTGCGGATGATCAGGCAGTGATATCAAATGATAGAGAAGATATGGAGTATACGGTAAAGAAACTAATGGAGAAGAAATGGGGATTAACAATAAATATCCCAAAAACAAATTGCATATTTATGCATGGAGCAAAGAAAAAATCTGGATATGGAAGGCAAGAAAGAAGTCCGAACTTGAAGGAATTAAAATATCTGGGAATAACATTGAATCGGGAAGGAATAGATGACAAAGAAATAAACAATAGAATAACAAAAGCGAGAATAATCGCATGTCTGAATGGTAAGAGCGGAGTAAGAGCATCACGAAAAAGAAGATATTCAACATCTAGGAAGCAATGGTAAAAAGTTTAATACTATAGGATATTTCTATGGAATTGGATGGAATTGTTAATTACGGTCTCTGACGCCTCAAATTGAAGGAACAATAAGTAAAGAAATTCTTTATTTTTCTTTGTAAAAATAACATCGCTCGATAAGCTAGCTGATTCCACAGGCTTTGCCGTTCACAACTCTACAATTACTCGACTACTGGCAATAACTGTCACTGCATTGCCACTCCCACTGCTACWCCTCTGCGTCGTTCTTTATATAAGCTAGCTGAYTCCACAGGCTTTGCCGTTCACAACTCTACAATTACTCGACTACTGGCAATAACTGTCACTGCATTGCCACTCCCACTGCTACGCTTCTGCGTCGTTCTTTATATACTCAAAATAATGCTACATTTCAGAATTGTCGATCAATCGCTACATATTATCCTTCAATCTGGATGAATCACGTCGTCCCGCGAGCTTTCGAGCGTCAACGGTTTTTTCCGATTATCCTTTGTTCTGGACGCGACGCATCCACACATATACATGCGCGCATCTACACGCTTCGCCGCTTTGATACATGCGGCCATTGATAATCTCTTTCTTTTATACTACAATATTATATAACTGCGAAACACGGAGATTAATTGAAAGAAGTAGGATAGCATTAGAAGATACCGAAACGAATTCGGATCTGTGAGGATTTCACGAAGAGAGAAGGTCAGAAATGAAGAAATCAAACAACAGACGGGGATAAAAAATTCGATAATGGATGATGTAGCGAAACAACTAGTCTGGTACGGATATATGCAAAAAATGAGCAGAAATAAACTCCTGAAGCAAATAATGGAATGAATACCTCCGGAAAAACGAAAGAGAGAGATAGAGATAGAGATAGAGAGAGAGAGAGAAAGAGAGAGAGAGAGAGAGAGAGAGAGAGAGAGAGAGAGAGAGAGAGAGAGAGAGAGAGACTAAGAACAACATGAGAGATGGAGCTACGGAAAACGATAAATAAGAAATTTGGCAGAAAGATAATGAAACAACAGGCGAGAATGGCAATTAGGAATCGGACAATGGCACAGGAACGCCATCCCTTATTCTAACGTGAAACTATGTATATAGGTCCTCGTTAATAAGGAATAGCAAAAAAAATCTGTACCACATCCAGAGGTGGTGAAAAAATGAAGAATCAAAGCTAACGAGACAAAATCAGTACATTCACTATCCGTAAAGAGACGTGTAATTTTAATCAGTAACCTAGACTATCAGTAACTTTGAATAGTTTGAAAATCCCTCAAGCTAAAGATATTAAATGTTGAAAATTACAAGATCGTGGATTACATTGGAAATAAAAATATATTCACCAAGCGGTAAATCACAATTGTCACTTGAAAACAAGTTGTTATTGTATAACAACGCAATTCTCAAACTTATTTCGACGAATGGCATATAATTGCGGAGCACGGCTTCCAATTCAAAATAGTAAAACGATTAAAAAAAATACTGTAAAATTATCGTCGATGCTCCATGCTACATTATATCGTGATCTTAACGTGCCATATGTTACAGACAAGATAAAAAAATTCAACAAGAGATATGCTCATAAAATGAAAGGAGATCCTAATATATCTTCTAATATATTAATCTCTATCCTAATATATTAATCTAATGAGAACAAGATACCATGCAGGTTAAAAAGCAGGCTATCTCAAAATCTATACACCTAACCGGATTGTAATCTTCTATACCATATGCCTCTCAAGACTTTCTCAAATCTAATTGCCACAGGGATTACTGATATTTGACCACATGTAAATCTGACATTAAAGATCGCTTGTAATAATTATTAAGATGATAATAAAAAAGCCTCAACTTATTAAAGATGTCTGTCGAGTGTAGGACTTGAGTTCTTAGAATATTGAGGACTATATTACGGGCTATGGTGATAGAGCTTCCCTTGCCGGATAGGCCAAAATTGAAGAACCAGACTGAAGAGAAGTACATTGTTCCTTGAGGTTCCGAGTTCCAGCGCGGGATTAGCACTCCATCACTTCTAAAACTTCTAATTATTTGCTGAAAATTCCAATAAGGAGCCTCGGAAATAAGGATGGCGACATACAAAGCAAAGAAAAGGTACAATGATTTTCGGAATGTCCGGAGTTTGTCTGAGAAACAATAAGAAATTATTGAAGAAATGAGCAGCTTTGGGAGGGATACCTTCTCTCTCACTGAAACCAAACAGAAAGGTCAATATACTACAATGCTAGATCAGTTTATGCTGATCGCTTCGTAGAGAAAAAGCAAAGCGGGCGTTGCCATCCTTACACGGAAGAATTTGGTTAAAGACATTCAGGACATACAGTATGTCAATGACAAATATCTGAAATTAGATCTAAGAATCTACGATAGGCTCGTTAAACTTTTGATGATATAGGTGCCAACCGACGACTCGACTGCTCAGAAGTGTTCTAGAGGTGAAATGTTGGGTCAGCAATTGAACCAAATAAGCAATTTTATCGACAGCAATTTATATTAGCAGCAGATCTAAAGAGTGAGGAGCAGAAGCCTAGACGAAATAGTTGGAAGATTTGGCGAAACTATGGTAAATGATAGATGGATAGATGGAGATAGGCTTATTAATACGTGCAAGCAGCACGATTTGAGAATCTGTAATACATTCTTCGAATATAGGAACATACAGAGGAACATACATATATGTGGCAAAGACCATCGCTGAGCGAGAAATCTATTATAACCAGATATGATGATGATATTATGATTGATGATATTATAACCAGACAAAGAGCAGCGTTTAAAGTACAGAACGCCAGAGTAAAACGAGGATTAAACTGGATCGGATCACGGATGAGGTGATAAGTCATATATACTTTCCTGCTGAAATTACCTCCATAGCCAAGGATCCTAGCCAAACGAGAAAAACTGAACAGTGGTATCGATATAAATTGTTTCTCCTATAATAGAAAGGTATAAAGGATCTTTACCAGCGAAGATTTAATAGGCACCTGGAATCTATAGAGCCTACTGAAGAGGTGGAACAAAAACATCTATAAATAGCAAATGCGATTCATAAAGCAGCAAATGAAGCTCTGGGTAAGGCGCAAAAGAAAAGGAGAAAAGAGTGATCGACACATGATATGATCGAACCCCTCATAGAGGACAAGAAAAGAACATACGACGAATGCTTGATGACCAAAAATGCAGAGGACAGAGAACCCTATAAAAGAGCCAATAAAATAGTGGAGAAAAGAGTCAAAGAGAGAAAGAATAGAATGTGGGAAATGAAATGTAGAAAGGTGGACAGCATAGTTGGGGGTTCACGATCGACAGAAATATGATGTTTCCTAAAGAATTTATGGAACAATTCACAATATTTTAGACTGCATCTTATCACCATAAAGGAATAGTCACGTCACTATGAATCTCTTCTTGTTGAGAATAGGCCTAAGTTCGCTGAGATTAGTACCTGCAAGAAAAGAGCTCAATGCCTCTAAATTACTATTAAGGCGGAATATAAGAATTAAGGAGGAATTAAGGCGGAGGATTATGGCGATGAAGAATAGAAGATCTTCTGGACCCAGAGAGATAGTTCGGAGCTAGTAAAATGTGGAGGAGATTATCTGGATAGGTATCTGCTACAACTAATTAATAATTGTCTGGGACAAAGATATCAAAGCAGTGAAAAGAATAGTATGTGATATTATTGTATCAAAGAGAAAGTAGGAAAAATCCTGAAAATTATAGTCAATCAAATATACGGAATCAGTATCAATAGCATCCTCAGTAGATTTTTTGCCAAGATTAACCACAATAAATGCAGCAGGTCTCAAAGCACATTATTAGCGAAGATCAAAATGGTTTCAGTCTGAGTCGAAGATGTGTGAATGGCTTGTTTATAGTTCAACAAGTAGCGGAGACGAGAACAGCAACAGGAGAGGAAACGCATGTAACTTTTATTGATCTGGAAAAAACATATGACTTGGTCCCCAGGAATCGATTGTGGAGAACTTTGGAAAAGTACAATATCGATAATCGCCTCATAAAGAAATTATATGTGGACATTAAGGCGTATATAAAATAAGAAAACAGGCTATCTTAGCCCATATGCTCTTCGAAAAGCCTATGGCAGGACTGCGGATGGTTCCTGCTGCTGTTCAACATCCACCTTGAAAGAGTGCTGAAGAAATGGCAGAGAAATTATGATGGGAATTCTCATTGTTGAGTTTTATCTTTAAAGTGAGTTGCAGATGATCAGGCAGTATTTGCGCAGAACGCGTTCAATACGGATTTTATGCTGCGAATTTATGAAGCGACTGAGTGAAAACTATCATAACTGGGGATTGACAACCAATATATCCAAAACAGAATACATTGCGATAAACTCTATCCCAAATTTCCAGATCTTAATATCCAACGAATAGGTGAGGTGGGTGAATCATTTGAAATATTTAAGAATATAAGTCACTAAGGAAAAAGGAATTCGAGCACATGAGATAAAAAACCACATTAAGCAGGGTCGAAAGGTTATTGGATATCTGAATTACATATGATAGGATATATCCAGATAGATTAAAAGATATATAGAAAGATCCATGATGGAATCCATGAGTTGGCATTTTTGTTATAGCTGTGAGGTATGGGTCATAAATGCAGAAATGAAAAGGAGACTTAACGCCTTGGAGATGGACTATCTACGACGATCTGAGCAAAAATTCAGATGGATGAGAGTTAGATATGATGTGATTAGAGAGTCAATGCACAATAAATCGTTTTGGAAAGAAATGAAATAAGAGGGTTGAAATGATTTGGCCATTTAATGAGAATGGAGCAGGAGGGCTTCCCCATATGTTTAAATGGACACCACTAAGAAAGAGGAAACGAGAATGGCCGCGGAGATCGTGAAATGAAGGAATGCGATAGACCATGGAAAAGCATGGGCTCGCGATCGAGAATGCCAGATAGGCCTCGATGGAGATTGGAAACGAATACGCGACACTTGGCTGTATAAATATTTATATATATGACCATTATGTCATTTTGGTGATGAGAGTTATTAGGATATTTAACATTACGTCCATTTTTTCCATGAATTCTTTCATGGAATCATATGTTGTAATTCTTGTGTAGCATTTGTCACGAATTATTCTGGACTTGGAGATATCATTTGTTCCTGTGAAGCCTGATTATTTTGACATGTAATTAGCTATCTACTTTCAGTTCTTGTGATTGAAGCATAGAAGCATCTTTCTGGATGGACGAGTATAATTTGTATGCTTGCAGCTTTAGTTTATAGTCGTGATTTTGGTGTTATTTATTTTCTCGTAATGAAGGAAAAAACTTTTTGTAGATCTTTATAGATCGTTTAGTTTTTATAATTGGTTATATGGTTGCTTTCAACAGGTTTTTGATGTCCTTACATTTTCCTTTGCAGTTGGAGATTAGATCTTCTGCGCATTTGATGCATCTCGTTTTACAAAAGCAAAAACTTCTTGCATGGGCATATCGCTGATAATAATTTTATGTTTTGGGTGTGGTAGTTCAAATTTCTGCGTTCAAGAATTTAATCTCTTTATTATTGCTCTTTAGTTTCAGTTCGACATAAAACATGGCAGGACCTTATCAGTGTCTTGCTTCTTATATATTCTATATATTGATAATTGTTTGTCCTTGATCTTCAATTTCTTTTTTGATATCATCCAAATTCGCTATAGCGTGGCTATAGCTGTGTTTATGGACTTGGATGTTAAGGCTATTTTAAAGTTTCTCTCTTGCTTCGGTTAATACGTATGGAATTTCGTATTCCTTTTTTTGATTTCTTTCACTGTCTTGACATAAGCAATGGAGCTTTTGGGCTGGATATTTACTTGTTCATTACTTGTAATTTTTGTTTCATAATCGCCTATAGCAATTTCTTTTAGTAATTGAGAGAATGATGCAAAGTTATCAACTCTAGCAACAAAAATGGATGAAGATTCGGCTTTTTCCTTAGCATTGACGTTTATGATGTCGATGAATTATTCCTCTATTTCTTCAAAGATGTTAGTTGTTTAGGCATTGGTTTAGCCAGTATCTGTCCATTTTAGGTTGTTTATGAGGCAATCCTTTTTGGGATTGTTTCTTTTTTTAATATTAACTTCTTTCTATAAGGTTTCCTGATTTGTCTTCTAAATATTGCGTGAAATTTATATTAAGGTACCACTGATGCATTATTCATAAGACTTTGTTTACCAATTGATTCACAAGTGATTGATTCACAATATTTTTCTGGTATAAGCAAAGTTTTATTACAGGATTTGTTGCATGGGCTTCTTAAGTACTCCCTTGTTAAGCTGTTCTTCTTGTTAATGTATGTTACTTTGTATTTTACTAAGAATCATGGTATCCGATTGTGTATTAGTTTTGCAGTTTTACAGTCAGATAGTAGTGTACCTATTTCACATTGCATGAGCGTAAAATTGTTGTTCCGTTGAAATGTTTTGTTCCTGTTTTCTGCCTATTTCCATGCATTCCATAGAAACTTTTCATTCAACGTTTTAGATTTAAATTCATATATTGAGATGTCAGTAGCAAGGTTTCATTTCTCTGTCTGGCATTCCACTTGGGCGGTTGCTTGTTGATCATGGAGGGGAACTGGCTCTCCCACTCTTTTCATCGACGGATATTCAATACTCTGCATCGTAGTTTCCTCTATGTTGTGCTCTATGTATCACAGTTGGGAGATATTAACAATTCGTATTCTCACTCACGATTTCAAACTTAATGTTGAGTAATCGTAAACGCAAGAAAAACACTCGGTCTCACTTGGAGGTTAGTTACTTGCCTTGGAGGTTAGTTACTTGCGACGCATTTTCATATCTCCTAGTTCGACATTCGATCTGGCCTATATATTAGGTATCACAATAGGTTCACGAGGTTAACACTTTTAACTCGTTAAATTAGGTATTCAGCAAACGTATTATAAAATGCAAAAAAATAACCAATATAAAGAATAACAAACTACGCGATGCGTGATACAGGCACCTGTAACGCCATCTTATTTTAGATCTAAGTAGGTAGTGATTCGAATGACATTCTATTCTTCTAAGCATATCATTTATTTTAATGATATTACATTGTCTGATAATGATATAGTTGACTATTGATTTTAGATTCTGGTTTGGATGTATAACGAATACTTGTGAATTAGAATGTTTGAAAAATCCATTTTTTATCATTAGATTGTTATAGATGTCGATGTCGATTAATTAGTATTGTTATCGTTCATTTGTTCCTCTCCGCATGGATTCAACATTTATTATTAATTTTCTATTATTAATTTTCTTTATTATTAATTTTAATTTTCTTTTCTTTCTAATTTTCTTTCTTTTTGTTCTAGTGTCAAAGTCACCGAACAGAAACAAATCTTCTGTGTTTCCGATGTTTGCAATTACATCATTAAATTTGGTACAGAACTGATTTTTACCGATTACTTCTTTATCTTCGGATGGAGCATATATCCCAATAATTGTTATTTTTCTCTATCTTCAGTGTAAATTCATTCTGTTCAAGATTTTATCGATATGTTTTTAGTCGATAACACCTCTACTGAGTTTTTTCTTTAAGATTATAGAAATCTATTTCTTTGTTCGCTTCTTTTTAAGGATTCCACTATAAAAATGAACGAATCTGCCAATTACTTTTATTTTACTGTTTCTTATTTTCGAAAGGGCTATTATGTTTATCTTCAATTTTTCTAAGTCTAAGTCTTTAATAATGATTTCGCATTCATCTTTTAGTCCTTGTACATTTCATGTTTCTCAGTGTATTATCCATTTTCGTTTACATTTAAATGCAACCATTGTTTCCTTTATTTAGATTTCTTATTTAGATATTTATTTAGATTCTTGTTTTTTCCAAATGATGCAGCCTATCATTACTAGCATTACTAGCCCATCGCTCCAATCTAAAGGATAAAAATCTTAATGTTAATCAGCCATATTTCCATAGCTGATTTTTTCGAGATTTAAAGAACCCGAAACTCGCTAATACTCTCCGTAGTAAATCGCACATTCAATATGACATACCTTCAGAAATACCTTCGGTAGCCTTTCAGAGAGACAAGGTCTGTTGGCAGAGCTGACTCTAATTCTATAAATATCCGATACATTCGTCAACAAAAAGCAGTAAACTTTTCTCAGAGTTTTATTAATATGTTGGCACCAGCATTTTCCATAGTCTACAGTAACTTTTACTAAATTTAAGCCCTATTTATAGTAATACATGTATTAAATTAATATAATGTCAATCCTAAAATTAATATACATTATTTTAACCTTCTAGTGGACAAGGATGTGTTGAGAAATATTTATTAGTGAAATGTTCTTGCTATGTTAAAAACATTACCGTCCAAAGAATGTGTGGCAAGAATTTATAAGTCGTCCTGCTAAAGAACAACTACTGGAAGGGTTATTGAAGAGTTTCTTCGCGCAATGGTTTTAACCTAAGCAAGATATCTCTTATTCACAAATAGAAACGAAACTGGACAATATTATGCAATAAGTGATGAAATATCTCAAATCTGAGTGTCCTAGCCATCCAATACTCTCTGTTACGGATTCGGATAGACGAGTGTCCTCTTGTAAGGCTTTCAAACGTTCTCAATGCGGAGGACTTCTAGATACGAGCACGTAAATATAAATATTAGCCGAAGACTAAGGCCCAGAAATGTTATCGTCGTTTGTTTTTGTAGTGCGGCAAGAACCGGGTACTTAGTTTATTTGGGCCGCAGAGAAGTCAAAGAGAGTCAGTGTCTTGCGAGATATCCGAGGCAACAGTCACTTGTTTCAGAGTAAGAATCGACATATTGTAACTGTTAATTCGTTTGCCAATTAAAAGAAGATAAAAAGATAGATAGTTGTCTATGACTCTTATCTTTACTCATCACACTGTCCCAGAATCGGTATAAATAAATATTTAAACAGTGTGGAGCGAATTTGTATCGAAGGCGCTCTGACACTCTCAGCATTCTTAACATTCAACAGTTTTCCTATTGGAAATACAACATCAGAAGAAAATCAATGGAATAAGAGTAATGGAAAACAAATACTGGACAGTATTTCCAAGGTCATGTTTGAACTGAATTTCCGTGTTGAATGTGACCAATTCAGATCGACGTTCCAAGAACATCATTTTATAAATCACGTAAGTCATAGATCATGATATGTTATGATTAGTTCATGTTATAAATATGCATTCATGCATATGCATAATGCATTCATATTTATTACTTGATATACTTGATATTCGTCCTACATTATTGTCTTATATTAATGTCCTACATTATTCGTGGTCTTCTTTTCTTCCGTTTTTTCGGAAATATCCATTTCATTACTTGTTTAAGAAATCAATTTCCGTCCATTCTTTGCATATGTCCATATCAAACTAGTTGTTTTTTCTCTATGTTATCTATTATTGAACCTTTTATTCCCGTTCATTGATTTCTTCATTTCTAATCTTCTTTCTTTGTGAAATTCTTCTAAATCATTGAATAGTGTTCATTTTCATAGCTTCTAGTGCTGTCTTACTTCTTTCAGTTAGTACCCAGTTTCGCAATACTTTTTACCATTATTTCATAGATGTTGAATTTCCTCTTTTTCGTGATGATATTCCACAGAATAGCATTCAGATATGCATTATCTTTCTTTCTTGTATCATTCTACTGCTTATTTCTTGGTCGTTCTCCTCGATTAAATGTTGTTTCAAGATATTTACATTCTATACAAGTTCTGACTTCTTTATTGCTTTCTATTGCCCGATTTTCTGCTTCCACTGCAATGCACAAGTACCTCATTTTTTGGATATTTGTTGTTAGTCTCTATCTCTCATATTCCTCTATTAGTTCCCTTAACATGTATATCATAGTATCTCTATCATTTTATATTATCATCTGATCATCCACAAATTGGAGTATATAAGTATTATTCCTTTAATTCTATCCCTATTTCATAGTATTTCCGTTTCCATAGGTGTAAGATACATAAATCTTAAAGTGTTGGCAATATATAGTATGCTAATAGTCTTTCTGATCGAAGTTTATTAATAGACTGTTGCTCTATTTTATTTTCGATCTTGAATCCTCATAAGTTTAATTCTATAAGTTTTTACTAGTCTCGTATAAGGCTTTTGTTAGATTGTAGTTAATATTTGAGTCTTGTAGGACTTGCTATAATTTCACTATTGACACAGTATCATATGCTTTTTGTAGATCTATAAATGCTTTATCTTCTGATTCCTTGCTATCTTTTTCTTAATTACCTGATTTAGACAGAATATGTTACACAGAATCTTCTGAATCCAGCTCTGTTCTTCCTTTTAAAGATTACTAGACTTCTTCTCGATCAGATCGCTCAAAATTCTTTTATATAGCCAAATCATTACATTTGTCACCGAAATTTCTCGATAGTTATTGGAATCTTTCTTTTATGGGGGAGATGTACTATATTCTATTGATCTGATACTGGATGTCCATTTAAACATAAACTAATGACAGACGCTCAACAGTCAGTTTTTCAATTCCACATTTTAGAAGTTCAGCACATATACACTTTGGCTTATATATTCTGCCATTCCTAAGAGACATCATTACTTTTTTCACATCCATTATTTCGATGTTAAGTTCTTCTATCTGAATATGTGATTGTCATTCCCTTTATATTCAGATCTTCCCTCCCTTAATCAACTATAATGGTCCATCCGTTCTTTATGTGATATTGTCGGGATTAATATTGTTTTCTTTTCTTCGTCGTTATATTTTTAATGAATTTCTATGCTTCTATGTTTCGTCTTCCTCCCATATATGTATTTATCTCTATATATTTCTTATCCCATATCTTATTTTTTTTAATATTTATAGTTCTCCTGACTTTGTCGTTTTTTCAAGCTTCGTAGCTTCGTTTATCTTTTTCTGATTTTGAGTTTAGCCATTTCAAATATAATGTCTTTTTTTTACCAATTGGTAAAATCAATTTCGTCGATCCACTATAACTTGCTATTCTTTCTTCCCTCTTGATTTCTCAGTGCTTCCTCTGCGGCTCTATGAATGTTCTAACATATTTCCATATATGTCCTCAATTCTCTCTAACTCCTCCTTTAGTTGCCCGTTAAATCTTTTCTGATAGAGATATTTTATACTGTCCTGCACTAGATTCTTTATCTTTTATTTTATATTCTTAATTTTCTTTGTTTTGTCCTCTTTGCTCCTTACTATTCCGCTATGCCTATACGAAAGGAAGATTTTAGATTTTAGTAAGTAGTGGTCCGAATGACATCCTGTTCCTTTAAGCACTCTCATATCGTTTATTTTAATATTATTACTTTGTTTAGTAATAATACAGTCGATTATTGTTTTCCGGTTTAGTTATATTATAGTTATTCACGTATATTTGTGAATTTATTTATATTTGAAAAATCCGTTATTATACTTGCAGATATTGATTAACTGAGTACCGTTCCTTTCCATATAGTCCCGCTATTTTACTATTAATCACTCTTTCTGTTCTGTGCTTAAAGTCACCAAACAGGAACAACTCTCTCGTATTTCCGATGTCTGCAATTATTCCGTTAAGCTTGGTGAAGAATTGATTCTTAGTGTTTATCTTTTCATTTTCGGAAGGAACATATATCTCAATAATTGTTATTTTTCTCCGCATCCTGTCTTCTCTACAATTTAAATTCATTGTGATCAGGTTTTTATCAATATTTTCCCAGATAATATTTCTATGATTTTCTTTCTAAAACTATAGAAATGCCCCTCTTCTCTTTAGGCATTTAATATGAAAATGAATGAATCTACCAATCATTTCCAATCCACTACACTTCTTTTCTGTTTCCTCCTTTTTTATAAGAGCTATTATATAATAATATATAAGCTAATATATAATATTAATATATACTTAATATATACTAATATATACTAATATATTAATATAATATTAATATATACTATAAATTAATTTATACTCAAGTTTTTCTAAATAACGATGTCACGTTTATTTTTAGTTCTTGTGCGTTTTATATCTCTAAGTGCATTATCCGTTTTCGTTGCCATTTTCGTTTATTTTTAAATCCACCTATTATTCCGAGGCTTTGTTTAGGTTTTTTAATTGTTGAGTTTTTTCTTTTCCGAATGATGAATTACTAATCCATTGCTTCTAACCTGCAGAATCAGAATCTTTTGTTACGGTATATTCTCTTAATTTTTTATAGTTTTAAAACGCTCGAAACTCGCTTTTACTCTTCTCCAGTTTATATATCGCATATCCAGTACGCCGTACCTTCAAGGATTACGCAGCATCGAGTCTTCGAGAAGGTGAGAGACAGAACTGCGTTTGACTCTTCAAATCTTTGAAATATTCGTCAATAAAAAGCAAAGCAACATTTTTGTGTTATTACTATGGAGAATCAATGGAGAACCATTCTTCACAATCTCTAGGACCCCTTACTTTTAATCCCTCAAGTAAGGGAAGTCCCAAGATATTGAATGTTAAAGGAATAAAAACTTAAATGTATTTAGCAAAATAAAATGAAAATATAAAACATACTATAAATATATATTCTAAACAATATAAAAATATATTCTAATATCAGTCTTACAAATTTGGATTTGAATTACAATTATGGAATTATATTTTATATTTATATTATATATATATTTATATTATAAAGCAACGAGAGCCCAATTATAAACTTAGCTTATCTTGACGAAGAAGGTCATGCGCAATTCTCCATGACTCTAGAAGATTATAATATTTGACACTCACTACTCAAGTCTGCCTAATTAACTGTCTGATTGATTATCTTGACTTATTTATTTTCTGAAATATCTCACATTCATCTTATACTGTTCTTGAGTGAGTTTATATGCGAGTGAGAGGTTTGTATCCGAGATTATCTTGTGATTAATCAAAAGAAAAAGAGGTTTCGAAATTTTTAGATAGCATATAAATATTACACCATACAGATGGATGTTACACCATACAGAATTTTGAAGGTGATCATTCTTATCTTGCATGCCAAATGACTAGTTTGCGCGCCTTCTTGGAGTTCCATAGACGCGCACACAATCTGAAAAGTAATGGCAGTGGATGCAAGAAAAGTCAGATGGTCTCGATAAAACGATTTTGTATCTCCGATGTAAAATGTAACAATGAGGAAAAAGTTATGTACAACCTGAGATTCGCAAAATATCGTTTCGCCTATATAAGAGATTATTCATCAACGTAAATCCCTGTAGAAATTTATAACTTGATCTATCGTCATGAAGCGAAATTGATAATCAATATTCAAAAGATATAAGTATATGATATTCGACGCTAGTGATGAACAATCTTCGTACGTACCAAATGTACCAAATAAATCTAAAAGCTATTATACACAAAAATAATTTGAGACTTAGATATTTACAGTATCACATATTTATATTTATATTTTTTCCCTGATATTTTTATTGTTATCATTTGTAGTAGAATCTTTTAGAGAATTAAGTTAGAATAATTGATATGCAGAGATAAATTTATTTCTTTTAAAAATTTTATTATTTGAATAATTCAATCAATAATTTTATTCATTCCTTCGTTCTGTTTTATTTAAAGAATCTTGAACTTTATTAAATCTACTTTCTGAAATCTGTACGAAATTGAATTTCTGGTGCACTTTAAGCGCATAAAAGTATATATTCGTTATAATTCATGTTTAGTGATTTATGTTGAATTTATTTTCACAATGGCTTTGGATGTTATATTTGATGGGATATTATTATATTATAAAATATCACAGTATGAAAAAATGGCTGTATGCACAGATAAGAATAAAATATAAGAATAATATAATAAGAATAAAATAAAATTTAATTTCAATAATGAGCGCCTTTTATGTAAGGTAATTTATGTATACACTTATAATTAGGATTCTTCTATTATATCTTCTATTACATCTTGTATTATATCTAGTATTATTTCGTATTATTTCTAGCCAGTTTAAAACGAAGAGATTGCGATATTATACACAATTATCTATAAGAGATATGAGTGATAAATCACAAATAATTGTACGAATGATACAATATTGAAGCGATTTATCTTATTATGATTATAAAAAATCAAATAAATTTCTATGATGTTTAGTATAGTTTAGTTTAGTTAATAATCGTTAACTATTTTAGCCCTTGTCACAGATTGTCACATTTAACCAATCATTCTCATTATCACTTCATCATTCTCGTCTTATTTCACATATGCGTATCCTATCCCGCGCACATCTTTTTATTTCCAAAACCATTGGCCATGATCGATTCCACGTGGATCGCAATGATAATAGCGACATCGACGAGATACTTTACGTCGCATTAATTCGACAAATCTCCCCATTAAACATTTCTTCAATAACACTTTCAGAATTTGTAATATTGCCTTTGGTCTTATCTCTGATTGAAATAATAATTTAAAGTAAATAATTGTCTGCAAGAATAATCTCGCTCAATATATTAATATTAATAGTATTTTTTCTTTTTTAAGTTCAATGATGTCTATTGGCAAGCGTATATGGAGAGTAAAATTGGTGTCCAAATTATATCGAGTATAATTTTTAGGCGAACCAAGATTTACATAGCGCTTTGTAAATTCCAGATCAAACTCCAGATAATGGAGCATATAATAGTAGAAAATGATGTAGAAAGAGAAATGCATTCAAATTTCATAAATGGATAATGCAAACTGTATTCTTCTGGCGAAAAATTGTCGCGCTTCTTTTCGAATACGATAGATTAAAATATAAAAATCGAATATTTTTTATGAAGAGGTGTAAATACAATATATATTTAAATGCTTCAAGAAAAAAAATACTATTAATATTATAAATATTCTTAATAATATTAATACTATTAATATTATTAATATTATTAATAAATACATTTATATTATTGATAATTCGTTTTATTTTATTCTGTCGGCAATATTGATGTTGATGTTTAATTATGATGTTTAAAATTACTAATGTTACAAGATCAAAGTAGAAAAAAAAAATGAAAAAAAGCAAAAAATATCGATTTACCGCTTCAATATTCACAACATTTATAATAAAACACAGATGTTACATCTCAATCTATTATTACCGTTATTACTCGAACTAGATAACGAGACGCAATCTAGTCGCTGTTTTCGGATATTAACTCATTGTGTAATTTTCCTTGGGGATACCTCGTGATCACAAATATTTCGCGATGGAAGTGAAATTCGATTAAATTCCCCTGCTTTATTTACCACTTACTTAGGATTCAATGGTTGATGCTTGGAAACCATCTGGTTCAGTCTTGATTACCATAATTAATTAACTGGCAAATCTTTGTTATTTTACTATTTCGACTATTTACTATTTAAGATTTCGAGGAAATATTCAAGCTATATTGAAGGAGCAACCCAAGAAAATTATATTGGTAAAATATATTCTAATATAATTGTACAAAATGGTATGAATATCTTGGAAGAGAAGATGTGCATTGACTAAAGCATGAAAAAGCGAAAAAACTTGGAAATAATACAAGACTAAGACAAAAAGACAAAAAAACGAAAAAGTGGACGGATATGTATACATATTGAATATTGATATATATAGTTAGATTGTTAACAAATTTTTTAAAAGTAAATACAGAATTTAAATTTGGGAAAAACAACAAGCACTGGAAAAATTAAAATATGTTAAGTAACAAACGTGTTTTAAAATTATATAAACAAAATAGAGATAAAACTAAAATGCATAGATAGAAATGCATAGATACATCAAAGTTATAGCACAATGTTATAGAAGGATCACTCAGATAATACTTTCTATTCAATTTATGCGAATGAAAATACTTCAGCTGTAAAAATGTATGCTAGCTACGAATTAGAAATATTGGCAATTATTAAATCATCAAAAAAATTCAGAATATATCTATTACGTATTTTTTTCAGAATTATTACTGATTATGAAGCATTTACGTTAACCATAAATAAAAAAGAATTATGCGTACAGGTAACTAAATAGGACCCTGTATTAAAAAAAAACAATTATGAAATGCAACATAGAATGGAAAAAAGTATAGCATATACTTTAAATAGGAACCCAGAAATGTTATTAATTAATTGTCGATAATTTAATTGAGATTTATAAAAGCTCAATATATCAATCAAAATCTGCAAACAATTATAGAATTAGCACACTTAATAAAGCGATACTTAATAAAGCCAGTGTTACAATTACATAATAAAGATAACTTATTATATGGAGATAATAATGACGAATTGTTATTACTAATTCATAAAATGTTATAAACTTCAATAGTCTAATAAATGCAGGAACTAAAGTATCATCAATCGTTAAAACGATATATTGGTATATCAAATATCCGAACTTCACATAAATACAATGCGGTTTTTAAATCGCTATTGAACTCCAAATAAATAATATTTAACTCCGGATTTATATTTAAATTATTAAACTAAAATACTTGATAAATACTCGCAATAAGAGAAATCCCCTTAGAAAGCAAAAGTGCATCCATACTTTCAATTTACACACGCTGCTTTGAGTGTGCTTATATAATAGGTTTTCTGAGTTCCAAAAATTCGGGTCTATACGTTAGTCTATAGTTAAATCGATAATCTATTGTATAAGTCTAGGACTAGTTATTACTCATAATCGCACGGCTCGTCAGGTTAACCACCGGCACAATCATGCATGAATATGCTTCACATATTTTTACGGATGTAGCGTCCACTTATCAGCCGCAGTATGGAGTTTCGTCACTCATCTTTTACATCACCTTGACAAATCATTTAAAGCGGAGCAGGCAAACGAAAATGATAAACATCAATAAATGGAATCTTATTCAAAGATGATCTACGGTTTAGATCCCGTTCAACATCCGAAGATCATTGCCCTGCCAAAGGATCCAACAATATCAGCATAGTGGATAAAGTGAGATGTTATAATGAATTGCAGAAATGTTTAAAACGTAATTGTAATATCAATATAGAAATATGTAATCAGCGTATATAATCTCCTTGGGATTAAGATATAGAATATAAATAAATATGAAATGTAAAACTTGCAATTTCAACATTTCTCTTTAAGGAGGAGGTGTTATATCCGTGTAATGTCCGTGTAATGTCCGCCTCTGCATTCGTAAGCAATATCTCAGCTAAGCGCCCATCTGTCTTTGAATTTGACGCCACTTCCTTGTAGTTCATAAGCCGTCAGCCTCTAATGTTCCAATAGCATCCGCCGCCAAAGGCTTTCTTTCGGGGTATATAAGAACGTGCGCTGGATCACTTGTCTCACTTTTTCTTACGCTCTTACGCTTACTCCTTGATTTTCGATGCTATCGTTCTTAGTCTTCTTAATCTTAATCTTAATCTTCATAATCTTAGTGTATCTGCTTTCGTGATTAGTAATATAAGTGTTCAGAGTAAAAGTGTAATGTTTATTTGAAATATACCTGATTCACTCGAACATCAAATGTTATTTCTTTCCACGTCGCATCCACAGGAGTGAATATGTATATTCGGACACGTTATTTCTTACCGCGAATTAATGCATCCACAAAACGACCTTACCATTAACTAGTTATCCGAATAGCTTGGCGGACCGATCAAGGACGTTCTTATCAAGAATGGCGTATCCAGATAGTCCGACGGTTTTCACCGATAAAGGATAACCTATTAATTTCTTTTTATTTGACTTAATTTAATTTAAACTAATTTTCCATCAAATACATCATAGTTATGCATTACGGAATACTCGCAGTATTGAGAATGTGCTTGCGCATGTATAAGGATACGAAATTAGTTGCATGCCTCATCTGCCGTGACTATTATTTTGGACAAACGTAATGCTGAATGTTAGATATAAAGTAGCTGGCAACAATCGCAACAAATACCGGATGCTAAAACACAATTGATTATGGCAATGTACTTGTGTTAGCATATATAATATAAATAACTTTTCCAATGTGTATATAATACGTCCAAGAGAGAGAGCAAGTGTACATATAAGAAAGGTGAATTTCTATTACGTCGCTATAGCATTTCAGAGGAAACAAAAGTTTTCATGTATTCCGTTTAACAATCTCGCTTTTATTATCAATTATTCCACATATTTTCTATCAGAAAATATTCCTGGTTTTATGCAAAATACGAGAAGAAAAATGGAAAAAGTGATTATACTCAGCTAATTCATCGGCCAATAGATGGCCTATTACTTGATCGCACAAACACCAATGAAGAAAGCACTGTACCTTTCGCAATAGCCTACATTTTCTCCAGTGAATATATACAATCTATAAAGAGCAGGTATTCGCACTGGCTTCGGCAGTACATGTTCTGAGCGTGAAGCTAAACAAAGAGATTCAGCATGATCTCCGCACAATGATAAGACGGAAAGTCAGGAAGAATCTCTCTCATTTTTTGTTGCAATATTTTGTTATGCTGATGTATATATAATCATACATAGATTAGCATTAATTTTTTCCCGTGTTTGTCCATAACATAATTTTTTGCCATTTTTGACTATATTTGCCAAATCGTGCCGTACAATAATAATATACAAACCTGATACATATTGATAAAATTGTTAAGAATTGGCAATACTGGGACAAAGTTAGTTGGTCATACTTTGCAATGAAAGGACATGCTCGGCATTATCGCACATTTTAGGACACTTTTGTCCTTATTTGGCTTAGTTTGCCATATATGGCAAAACCTATCAATCCTTTCCAAAGTTGAATGGAATTGGCAGAAATGGGGCAAAATTGGCTAGAATTCGTCATACCAGACTAGATATACGAGATATTTATTGGCTACATCCTTTGGTTACATAGGTCTATACTATGCTCAGTGTGCAATTCCTGACCATACTTGGCATAGGTTACCAAAGATGATCACCAGATCTGATGATACCGGGGCAAAGTTGAATATTCATGCTATTGTTGATTATAACAGATCATCCCGGAACATATTTAGGCGTATCGGAGCTTTATTGTCAATAAGAGTTCAGTGTTGTCCGTACTTGTTACAGTGTGTCATAGAATACCAAAGCTGATACATATTGACAAAGTAGATTAGCATTGTAAATACAGGGGCAAGCTTGGCCATAGTTGGTTAAATGTCATAGTATGCCTCATATGGCAAAACTTATTAATACCTTTCGAAAGCCGGTTGAAACTGGCAATAATGGTGCAAGTTTGACCATCATTGATCATACTGGATTATAACTCGGCATACGGGATTTTTGTATGTCTTCTTTGACCACATTTGACTTGGTACAGTGAGCCATACGTGACTATACCTGACATACTTTACCAAAATTTGTCAGAATTGGTAATACTGGAGCAAAACTGGCCATATATGGATATCCTTGAATATAATTAATCATATTCGATCATAACTGGCCATAGTGGACTGTTATGGGCCATATTTGTCCAGATTTGTCGAATCTTGTCGTAGTGTGGCATAGAATACCAAACCTGCCACATATTGACAATGTTGGTCAGGACATGCAATACGGGGCAAATGTAGCCACAAGTGATCATACTTGGCCATTAGTGGACATGCGATGCTATTATAGATCATTTGAGGACACTTTTATCCATTCTTAGCATATTGCCATATACATATGGCAAAACCTTATGTATCTTTCCAAAGCTAAACGGCGGAACTGGCAAAAATGGGGCACATTTCGCAATTGGTCATACTAGGCCATAATGAAACGTACAGGATATTTATAGGCCTTCTTTGACCATATATGTTCGTTCCGGGCAACGTGTGTGTTAATGCGCCTTTAGTTTTACGTAACACCGTTTATATATTTATTTATTGCTGGTTCGAGGGAGTGTGTTCAATAAAGGTGAGTGTTGTAGAAAACAAACTAATCTCCTTTAATATTCAAATAAGTTAATAGTTAGAATATGTGGCACTTGCTCTAAATAACCTATGTACGACAGTTGTCCCTTGCTATTCGCAAGACAGAAGATAAAGATACTGGATTTTTTCCTCTCGCAAAGCACTGAATATTCCGGGTTTTTCCCGTTTGGGAATCGCCGAGCCATAACGATACCTTTGTTTCGACAATAAGGGCAACGAGTTGTTCATTTGCTTTGTTACTCATATTTGATTTATGTTGGTTGCATCGAGAACATTCCAAACCAAAAATAACGTCTATAAGGATCTTTAACAATGTGCCATACATAACTATTCCTTACCAGAGTTTGTCAAATCTGGAGATTGTACTACTATTATGGTACTATTGTTCGTACTTGATACTTTTGATTATAATTGATCATTGTTGGTCACAATGGATCTTTATAGGCAATATGAGGACTTATTTGACTATATTTATCATAGTGAACCATACAATATCAAACTTAACACATATCGGCAAAATTGGTAAGAACTGGCAATACTGGGATAAACAGGCATCATTCGTGACTGGACATACGGTGCCTTTATGGGCCATTTTAAGAAACGTTTGTCCATTTTTAGCATATTGTGCTACATGTGGCAAAACCTGACATATATTTCCATAGTACGGAGTAATTGGCAATAATGGAGCAAATATGGCGATAATTAGTCATACTGGGCTATAACACGAAATACAGAATAGTTTTAGGCCTACTTTTTTGGCCATATATGTTCATTCTGTGCAACGTGTACTATACGTGACCATTCCTGACATATCATCATCAAGTTTGTCAGAACTGCAAATTCTGGGCCCACATTGGCCATGTGTGACCATTCTTGATCATAATTGATCATTTTTTATCATAACTTGCCAATGGACCTTCATAGGCCATATAAGGCCATGTTTGATCATGTTCATCATACTGTGCTAGATAATATCAAACCTGATACATATTGACAATGATTCTAAAAACTGTTAATTCTGGTGCAAAATTCTTGGCCATAATGGACCATCAGTGATTATATTATGCCACTATAGGTCATTTTCAGACACTTTGTCCAATCTCGAAATAGTGTGCCATATATGGCAAAAACTGACGTATCTTTCCAAAGTTGGGCGGAATTTGCAGTAATGGGGCAAATTTCGCTATATTTGGTCATACTCAACCATAGCTAGACATACGGGATATTTAGTGGCCTTCTTATTCCACATTTATTCATACTTAGTATAATGTGTCCTGGATGGCCGTACCTCATATTCTTCAACAGAGTTTGTCAGAAGTGGAGATACCGTGATACTATTGGTCATATTTGATATTGCTGATCATAATTGATCATTCCTGATATTGCTATCCATAATGCTGTTCATATATTGACGTATATTATATGTCATTTTTAGACATTTCCGTCCATTCTTGGCATAGTGTGCCATGTATAGCAAAATCTGACGTGGCTTCCCAAAATTTGACAGAACTGGCAATAAATTGGACATGTGTCGCCATTATTGCCCACACTAGGCCATAACTCGATATACAGAACAGTTATAGGACTTCTTTAGCTAAATATTCTGAGCAACGCGTGCCATACATGACCATATTTGACATACTATAATCAAATTTGTCAGAATCAATCATGTCAGAACTGGTAATTCTGGACCCACCTTGGCCTTGTGTGATATTCTTTATCATAGCTGGCCACAATGGACTTTTAGCCATATGAGGGGTGGACGCAGTATAGATACAAATTTAATAAAATCCTCGCTAACGTGGCTCGGTGAGTGGCTATGATTTCGGAGAGAATAACAACTAGGAACTTCTTGAGAAGATCTTGGACAGTAAGGATGTATCCTGCTATTATAGGCTTTATATTCAATGGTCCTACCATATGCATGGCTATTTTATCAAAAGCAACGCCTAGAGTATCAGTTAATCATCGATATCATTGGTTGTCGTGTTTCCACACGTATTAGCTTTTCTAATTGGCAATCTTTACAGTTTTTGATTAAATTATGTATGCCTTGTTTCATGTGGGGTCATATCCATTTTTTGTCTTTTTTAGGGTTTTAGTTATATTCTCGTGTTCTTCTATTGCAAGAGAATGATATTGTGTTATTATGCTAGTGCTTTCTGATCTAATTGGTATAAAGATCTGATTGCAGTATACAATATCAATTATTTTAATCGTGTATTCGTGAAGACTCTCCATAATATTATTGTGTAAGTCTTTATGGAATGGAATTTTCTTTGCCCCTTAGTACAGAAATAGTTTTTAAACTTAATTCCAAAGTGACATCGAACAATGATCGTAAGGTTCCTTTTAGAATTTCTAGTTGTATGAGAAGCGAAATATTATCTGTAATTGTTAATGCAATTAGGTGTCTATTTGATGACTCTGTTAATATTGCTCGTCCAACAATAGTATCCTCTCGTTTGGAAGTTTATTTTCTACATTATTCTCGAATACACTGATGACATGGACATCCTTGCTGGTTTATGGAGAAAACCAGATTGTCCTTACGGTTAATAAACTTCCTTTTCGTTACAAGGTTAGCTTCATTTGTTTCTAGCGATTCGTCCATCAATTCGGAGGCATCATCATGTTCGGTATCACTGTCGTTAGCGATGTCTGCTTCCTCGGAGGAAATTACTTTGTTACACAATTCTTCTTCGTTGTATTCATCCACTGGTGTAGGATCTTCAGGAATTGATTTGTTTGAGACTATTGTTTGGCAGGAATTAGCGTTTGTTTCTTGAGAATAGAGAGAGAGAATATTAATTGAAGAATTAGATTTTTCGATAGCGCATCTGCGTTTTTGTTAATTTTTCTGGATTTATAGACAATTTCGTGTTTATTATCGGCAAATCTGTACCGCCATCGAACACGTTCCGCAGGATTCTGCATCGAATGGAGCCAGTTTAACGGTTGATAGTCTGTTACAAATGTAAGTTAAGCCATAAAGATATGGTTGGAGATGATTGACACAATAAAATATTGCAAGTAATTCTTTTTCAATAGTCGAATAATTTTATTCGGCGAAATTTAGAAGGCACAAAGTATATGCGATTGGTAAATCTTTTGTAAACAATTTACCTTCACTTAAGATATTTCCTATTGCGTAATCAGAAGTATCGGTGGTACGTACGAACGGTTTAGCAAAATCTGGGTATTGAAAAATAAGTTTATAACATAACAAATCTCGTAATTGAGAAAACGCCTGAATTTGATTCTTTTGCCAATCAAATTTCACATTCTTACTTAGTAATTTAGTAAGAGGCTGTGCTATCTTGAAAAATTTGGAATAAATCGTCGATAATATTTGGGTAGTCTGAAGAAGTGCCTCATGTTTTTAGAATTCTGTGATGCGGGAAATTCTACAATCGCTTGAGTTTTTGGATCTGAATTCAGACTATTTTTGCTTGTCATCTGTCCTAAATATGTTACATCCGTTTATAGAAATTCGCATTTATCCGGTTGTTATTTGGCTTTATTAAGTCTGTCTGCTGATTTATGTAATTTAATATCGTGTTCCATATGAGAACTCGCATATATAACAGTATCCTCCAGATAAATTAATAATTCATTACCTTGAAGGTCGGATAGAACCTGATCCACGAGTCTTTGAAACGTCCTTGGGGCGTTTTAACCTGAATAATATGCGATTAACTTCGTGATATTCATGAGATGTGAATGCTGTTTTTGGCGCATCAGATTCGTGCATCGATATTTCATGAAAGCCAGATGCTAAATCAGATATACTAAAATATCTGGCACCTCCTAGTTGGTCTAGAATTTCGATAATGGATATTATTATCCATCACATCGGGTATTATCCATTAGAGTGAATGGAGAATTAGATAGTCTAATAATATTCTTATCCAAGAGATCCTGGAATTGTTTATTGACTGCATGTATAGGATTTCATATCTCGAGTATAGATGGGAAACAGTATTGTTTGATGTATATCGGTCGCTCGTCCGTTGCCATTATGACTTATGGCGATACAAGTAAATTAGATAAATGGAAAAGGTTTGGATATTTAGTTATTAATGTATAGATATGCATGTTTCTTTTCTTCATTATTTAAATGCTTCATCCTTAAAAGGGTCTTTATTTGATCGGGATTCTTCCTGAGAGATATACATACTCTCGCCCTCCATTAGGTAGATTGCGAAAAATTTTCTGCAGTATTCCTCACTTGACGTCGATAGGCCGAATGTTTCAATTAAAATATCTAATAATTGCATTACAGTTTCATACCGTGTATCTCTCGCGACTACTTAAGCTTCTCTGGACAATCCCTTAACTAGAAATTTCATATGGTCCTACTCGGTCGATGGCGGAACCATAAATTCTGGTAAACGATTTTCCCATCAAACTTAGGACTCTTGCAAGAATCTCGAATAAACTATTGTAGGAACGGATATAAACGATCCCGGAGGAATCCCCAAATACGTAGAGAATACAGCGGGGTTTATATATTCCTACGCGATACTGGATGTTAAATGAATGGGTTTTTGACGCTAGGTTGATGGAACAAGAAGTAGCGAGATTCTTTATTCTGTTTCACAGGTACAACTCTTGCCGATAGGCCGATTGACTCTATAGCTTCGCCGTTTGAGACTCTCTTACCGCTCCCTGGTACACGTCGTTGACTCGCACCTTTTCCTCGTCCGTTCTTCGTCCGTTCTTCTGCTCGTCTGTTCTTCGTCTGTTCTTCCTTTATATACCAGAAGCGGCGTCTCACTTCAGGGTCATCGGCCAACCGTTACACATCAATTCGATTCGGTCAGGTCATATCATCCCTACGCCAAGGGTTGCCTACTTGCCCTTTGACCTAGGTACAACTGTCTAATCTACATGCACCTTGACTAATTGTTCCTACCTTTCTAACGTTTCCTTTTCTTACAAACATATACCATTATTGACGGTTCTTTTCCCGTATCCTACACTATATGCGATCCTAACATATCAGGTTAAAAAACACGGGATATGGAAACCGGAGTAACGTCGGATATTTGTGTCTGGAATAAGAGAATGAAGCATTGCGATTGTGCTGTCCGTAATGAATATCGCTTCGCGAGAGTGCACATTCGCGTCTTAAGGCTGTCAATTGCTTTTCTAAATCTATCATATTTTGGTTTTTATTCGCATTATATTCGAATCCTCGTTGTTCAAAGGATGAAAGTTTCCGATTTATTGCGTTTTCTTGAGCTCGAGATTATATTACGTCCGTCTCCGCCTACGTATGCACATCATAGCTAAGCTCCCCTCCATCTTTACTTTTGCCTCCATTTCCTTCTAGATTATACATGTGGCAGTGGCCCCCAATCTGACCCCGAAGTCGGACGCATAAATAAGTCCCACTCCGAGCAAAGACCCTCCCCGACATGAGAGATCTCCCGCTCATCGGGTAGTATCCTTCCTTAAATTTTTCCCTCCCAATAAAAACATGCGCTTGGCTCAGAAGCTCTCTTGCTCTCCGGACTCGAATATGTTCATCACTAATCTTGATTATACAGTTTTCTTTCTAGTGTTTCTCGACGTGCCGCAGGCCTTCGACGAGATATGGCTTATGACAAGACAAAAAAGTCTCCTATCCTCCTCCTTAAAATCCAACAACATCTACTAAAACAATTTCACGCTATACTTGAAAGTTATCCTAACGAAAGATATTTTTTCATCAATCAACGAGACGCGATATAGTAGTGATATAACAGTGATATGCGAAATCAGGTTTACCTCAGGAAAGTGTCCTTGGATCGCGCTTGTATTTATTGCTTAGTGCGGATTTGCCAACAGATACAAATGTATCCATTGCTACTATCGCGAATGATATGGCGGCGTTTGCAATACCCAGGGATCCCAGCATACCGTCCAAATATCACGAAGTAAACTTAAACATTATACATAACTGGCTGATATTTTGGCCGATCAGCGTTGAAAACAAATGAAAACAAATCTGTCTATGTCACATTCACTACACGCACCGCAACTTGTCCTGCTGTTTATTTGAATGGTACTCAGATTCCACAAGCCAAAGATGTCAAGTATTTTGTCATGCATCTTGACAAATAACATACCTGTGCTAATATGCGCTAACCGTAAGCAATTAGGAATCAAAGTAAGTAATTATGTATTAGTTATTAGGCAGCAATTCACAACTGTCTCTGATGAATAAAATGTAATTATACAAATGTAGTATTAAAACCGATTTGGACATACGGCATCCAACTCTGGGGCACAACCGCAAACGCTAATCCTGAGATTAGAGTATACAACGAAATGAATCAAAAGTCCTCAGGATAATTACTAGTGCGCCCAAGTACGTCACAAACAATATAAATCATCGTGATGTTAAGATGCCAACCATCCAGGAAACTGGCAAGAAGTTTCGCCAACGTTATCGCGATAGACTAGAGAAGCATCCAAACAATCTCGCAACCAATCTTATAAAAATGAGAGAAATAGTAAAACCTTAAAAGAAAAAGACCTACACACCAATAAGTTAATTTGTTTTAATTTGACTTAATTTAATTTAAACTAATTTTCATTCTAACGCATCATAGTTAAGCATTACGGAATAGTGTATTCGCAGTATTGCGCTTACGTACAAGAATACGAAATTAGTTGCATGTCTCATCTGTCATGACTATTATGTTGGACAAACGTAATGTTGAATGATCGTTATAAAGTAGCGAGCAACTGTCCCAATAAACACCGGCAAAAAAAATTGATCATGGCAATGTACTTGTGTCAGTATATACAATATAAATAACTTTTCCAATATATATATAATACGTCCAATATATATATAATACGTCCAAGATGGAGATACAAGTGTACGTACAATAAAAGTGAATGTTCTATTACATCGCTATATCATGTCAGAAAAAACAAAAGTTTTCATGTCTGTCGTTTGAAAATTTCGCTTTTATCAAATATTCCATACATTTTCTATGAGAAAATATACCTGGTTTTAAAAAACACAAGGAGAAGAAAAATGGATGAAGCTGTTATACTGATTTCCTATTACTCGATCGCACAAACGCTAATGAGGAAAGCATTGTATCTTTCGCGATAATGCACTTACACTTGCTCCAGTGTATATATATATATATAAGCTATAAAGAGCAAGTATTCGCACTGGCATCGGCATTTCAGAGCGTGGAGCGAAGCAGACGGGTTCAGCATATCCTATGTACAATGGTGGACTGAAAATAGGTATATTACGTCTATGTGACGTCACCGCGAACGCGCGATGAAAAGGGTAATATGTATGAAATGTTATTCGCTATAGCTAATGATATTAAAAATGGGAATAGGTGACAGGAGACTTGAGAGAAATTTAGAGATTAGGAAGGAGTACGAAATAGATCGCGAACAACCAGCGGGAGGCGATGATGTCGGTCTTAAAGAATACATTCGCTCGCTCGTCCAGTAAGTCTAGCTTGAGCATGATATAAATGAATTACGGAATAGTTAAAAACCGATGAAACGCGATTGTTTATAGGACCACACCGAAACAAGCCATATTTATCCTATCTATTAATCAATGCAATACGTTGAATCGCCCAGAGAGTCCACTTTTCGAAAACATTCCCTTCGACTCGTCGCGACCACGACAAGCAAGCTTTCGTGATATTTCAGCCGCCATCCCTGCGTGTGACGGATATGATATGCCCATCTCACAATTTATTCATGCATGTGGTGAGGTTCGGAACGCAGTCTCCCTCAAGTGGAAGCGAATATAATAATTCTACTCCGTGGTAAGCTGCGCGGGCGAGCTCGCCAAGCGCTCCATAATCGAAAATTTATAAAACAATTATAAGATGCTGTAAAACATTTGACAGATCGTTTACAAATTTTATTAGGCGCTACGCGGGATATCTTACGCGAAATTAAAGAAACTTTGCGCTGAACGACGGGAAAACATTGTAAATTACACTCAGATAGCTCTGAAGAAGAGCTCAGATTTTATACCACAATATAATCGAAGTGGGAAAAAATGAAAGGGGATCTCTTATGGATTCGGATCTTGCCTGAATAAACAATTGCTTCATGCATGCATTCTATTGCGGATTGCCGACAGACATTCGGACGCTGATAGATAATCAGGATGACATCACACCGTTTGAAGTGTATGAAATCGTTGAAAAGATGAATTAGAATTAGAAGTGAGACACGCTTAGCAAGATGTTTACGCCGATCCATGGCTCGTTTTGAGTTTGTTGCGCGAATATGTGCGAACACTTCGTACGTTGTTGACGCGCGGGAAAACTTCCGCAATCCTACCCAATGGAAAGATCAATGGAACGATCGTAACTGTCCCGATACGTATGAACGGTTCAATGAGAACACCGCACCTCCTGATCGGCGCGATCCGAACGGCAGGGGAAGCGAATTCGCTACAGTAAAGAACGATCAGAATTCAAAGTGCCGTTATTAAACGTGCATAAGACCACGTGCCACGAAATCGAAGAGTGTCGGAAACGTGAATATAATAACATGCGAAATAATCCGTCGGGAAACTTACGAAACCTCTTGAGACCGATGGACGGACCTCGAGCGGGCACAAGCAATGTACGTCCGGTAAAAGCAATAGAGAATCGAGAGATAGAACCGAAAGAAGAGCATACAGAATCGTAATAAACCCGAAAAGTTTTTCGGATTCACCCATCACTATGATTTCTATGAAAGGTTTCTATTGCATTCAAAAATCGTTTTTATGTTAGACATAGGCGCTCAACGGAATATCGTGAAGGCCAGTGTCCGACGTGCACGTCCCGACGAGCAAAGACTGTAAACGCGTCGTATAACGTGAGCTACGAATCTTTTTAGTTAAACGTAAACGATTACGACAAGAATTTTAATCCAGAAAAATACACATTCACAAAGGAAATTCTCGTAAAATAGATATTGAACGTAACATAGATAGAGAGGTATAGATTTTTGGTAAGCCGTACTTTGATCGGTAAGAACCCATAGGCTGCCTGGATACGCCGATGATAATCGCGAACGAATATATGTATTTAATGACGTCGATGCAAAGTAGAAAGAAACAATACTCGGGGTTACAATGAAACAAGTATATTTTGAATAAAAGTTACATTCATGCTCGAAATATCAAATATATATATATTAAGAAAAGTGAACGACTAAGTAAGTAAGGAAAGAGAGCCGCGCTCGGCCATCCACACGTCCCTATATATCCGCAGAGAGATCTGCGAGTAGGGATTACCGTACAATCTAAATGACTGAGACGAGGCATAAGACGATGCGTAAAGATGGTGGAAACGGACATAACAACGGACGTAACAATGCATAAGACGATACATAAAGATGGCGGAGGCGAACGTAACCGAAGAGCGTATCATCAACATAAATTGAACTTTCCACAATCAGGACCGCGGCCGGAAACAAGTGCTCATTGTCGATCGCAAGTTGTTTAAAAACTTGCACCGCTAGATATGGAGCGGGTGCTAGATCGTACGTGACGGTACGAAATCGGAAATGCTGCAGCTAAGATTCAAGAGTCGATTGCCAAAGTATTCGCTGGAAGTCAGCATCCACGAGTTCTATCAAAATCTGGCGGAACATGTTTGTCCGCAGTATACACATAACACCATTGACTCCATCGGACGACTATGGCCGGTAGATTTTACTGTAGCTTCGGTCCGATCAACAAATGGTCATTAAGCGAAGTACCGTTGCGAGTTTTGCATGAGGCTTTGAAAACAACACATAGCTTCGTAGTGCTACTTGAGTCTCGAATAACAGCATGATGTGGGATAGAATAATGCTGGTTTGAATAACGTGATCGCATCTTCCGTTACAGACTCCATGTGACCGAACTCAAGATATTCGTGAAGTCATGATATTGCTTGCTAATCTTAGGACGAGATTGCAATCTGCTCTCCATTTGCACATGCAGAGCGGTGGCGATCTGTTATGAATCGCCGATATCTATAGAGAGGTCTGTCTTGAAAGGTATTCGCACTATGTATCTACCCTCCGTGCGAAAGTGAGTAGAGACGAAATGTCTCTCACATTGTTCTTATTCTTTCTTATAGTTTCTGAGGAATCTCTTCATCTTCCCAAAATTTGCGTAAGATATTGGTATTGCACTCTGTGATGCAAAGTGACACTTGCCGCATCGTACAAAGTCATATTTGCAGGACCGGATATGATCCAACCAAAGACAGTTTTTTGAGCCGTGGGTGTGCTCACCGGACCCTGACGGTGATTGCGCACCAATAGCGATCCAAATCCGATCCAATTAGCAAATGGATTGGGTGCTGGCTTGGTGAATTCGGATCCGCTAGCTCAAGGTCGCGTAAATGGAGTCACGATTCGAAGGACCGAATTTGTGAAGCCGCATAGGATGTAATCTTCGAAAAAACGTACGTCGTTAACGGAAATACTGGTTCAGATTTGTTGCAAGGGGACAGTCTGAGCGAAACCTTCGTTCTCACATAACCACTATATTTTCCTCCAAAGCAGATATCGGGATATCGATGCGTTGTCGTTTGATTCGCAAAGTCTGGCAGAGAGACTCGGAAATAAAACTGACAGTCGCACCTTCATCGAGAAATGCGCGAACTTTAACACGGCGGCCTTCCGCGGTGTAAAGATTTATCCAAGCAGTAGTTAGAAGTACGTTAAATGCATACGGAGCTTCCGCTCGCACGGTTTGAACATGTGCAACCATAGCGCTTCCAGCAACGGAAGAAGTGTTTGCGACCGATTGCGTTTTTGAATCGTCGGTGTTTAGTTAACGGTTTTCTTAGTGGTCTCGCCTTCGGCGAACAACGAATGATACATGCGCCGACAATGCGCACATCGCGATTTACGGGGCATTTCGGTGTGAAGTGACCCGATCGTAGACAATTGAAACAAACTCGTTTTTCCCTAGCAAAAATACTGCGTTACTTGACCGATAATAACAGAAATTTCTCGCATTTTGCGAAACTATGCGAGCCGGTATAATTGACACATTATACCGATACATTATTAACGAAGGAGCGACATTTATTTCGCGAATTATCGGCAACGATATCAGACGCATCTATAAAGTCGGAAAGTCCGCGAATACGGCAACTCAGAGATACGTCTAGCTCTTAGCTCTAGCTCTTACGAGGCATATTTCTTTGTATCGCCTCGTTTTAGATTCCATTCTGCTCGTGTTTTTGAGCCAAGTTTCTCTGTAATAATATATATTAAGAGATGGTTCTACTGACTGATATTCGAGATTCGACAACACTGCGAGCACAACATATACATTTCTTTAACTCTGTAGCTCTTTCGGATTTGCCCTTCGGCAAGCTAGCGAATGAATATGCATATGTATTGAGGCTCTTTTATCATCGTATTCGCCAACTCTTTTCATGCAACGGTATAATTTTCAAAAGAAATTTGAAATTGATTGATCAGTAAAGCGACATTACCGGTCACACTTGTCTTTGAATAGTGAAATTTTAATATATTCGTCATCGTGTCATTCGAATCGACTAAAAATTCAAAAGTGTGGCGGAAATTTTCACATTCGGAAAATGTGAGAAGTGCAATACGCGGCAATTTTAACGAATACGTTTTCGTTTCGTCGCAAAATGTAGAGTCAGAACTAGTCGCATGCAAACCTATCCGTGTTTTCGAAATTCTTCAAAGGAATTCATCTTGGAAAGAATTGGAAACAGTACCAACATGGATGAAAATTTTAAATTTATACGTGTAGGATTTGGAACATCCGGAATAAGCAAAGGAGAAAGCTCAAATATAGAAAATATCAAAAACGTTGAATACATAGTTTATGAGGAAAACAAATCACAACTAGAGAAATCAAAGAAGTGCTCACTACTGGATTTCGTTCTGACGTTCCGCACAAACGGATTATACACGGAATATATGAACGCTGCGCAACTGAAAGAAACAGCAGAGGTATTGCTGAAGCTCTACAATGAAAATACAACGGAGCGATCTCTATCATTGGCGAGCATGGGAATCATTATCACGTTGTTTACGACTGTAGTTGGAGCAACAGCACCTGTCGATGCCCAAGAATTAGAATCCTCGAACAAGAAAGACATAGATACAATCGTCGAGTCACTAGCTTCAGCACTTGGAATATCGAGCATTGGAGCAATTTGCTCCCGTATCTCGATTCAGCAGAAAAAAGGCTTAGTACAGTTGAAATATCCGGAAAGTCGTGCATTTGGCATAGTGGAGATAAACGTTGCACGCTGTTCAGCGGTGAGTCATTTAGATTCGAGCGAAGCTTGGAAGGCCTACGACTTTCGAACAAAGATAGTTGTTCTCTCAGAGATGGATTCAATATATACCCAGGCTATCAAGATGATCCAGTTGGCTGTATAGCGACTGAGCGAACTGAAGATTGCAAGAAGACAATATTTCGGAAACGGGGAAATCGACCTTCAACGAGTGCGGCAGATCAGATGATGCAGGACGTAGAGAAGCGAGGAAGGAAGAAAAGTCGTTATTCAAGTTTTTAATCAACCATGTTTGCGCATCACCCAAGGCCATTTTCTACAATAAAACATGGCTAAAGTCGGAATATAAATACACCGATAAACGTAAGACATATTTCAACATTACATTTGAGAAATTAGAGTTATATTATAGCGAAAGGACATTCTTTGAGATCTGACATCATCATTTAGCATGTGATTCGTTAAAATTATATTTCGCCGCTGAGAATATTGAAGAATATTACTATAATACAGTGAATAGTGTTATAGTACTAGAAAAGCTGTTAATGTTTCAATTTAAGAACGATATATTGCGTATTAAACAATTTTTGCATGACACATTAACAATTGTTGATAAAAGTATGTTAAAATGTAATTGCCTTTATATATTCGTATTAGGAGAACCTAACAGTGGTAAGAATTTCTTCTTCGACTGCTTAATTCACTTTTTTGTTAATTTTGGATTTATGGCAAATTGGAATAAATACAACTAGTTCCACAGGATTGTATAAATAGACGTATCATTTTATGGAATGAGCCTAACTTAGAGGATGGCGTCGAAGAATGTCTAAAATTATTATTCGGCGGCGATCAAATGAATGTTCGAATAAAATATGAAGGTGATGATATTGTTAGTCGTACACCAATAATAGTGTTGTCAAACAATGATTGTTTTCCAGTAAAGTTAGCTTTTAGAACGCGTCGATCAGATATCGATGGGTAACATGTCCATATTTACGAGATTATATCAAAAAGCCTTATCCTATGGCTATACCTTTATTATTCGCGAAGCAGTCGGTAAGCAATAGGTATCTGACGAAATGCAACATTTAAATGTCGAGGAACGTGATATGATATCGTGATCCGATAACGATGTAATAACCGACATGTCGGTCTCAGATAGCGAGGACGTATCAATGTCCGATTACGACATATGTTAAAAATAAATATATTTTATGGGTGTTGGCAATAAAGATATATTTTATGCAGCAAAGTATTTTATTTAAATTCCTTTGGGATCCAATATGTTACATATATATTGCAAATATTCATCTTCATATATTTTTTTATATTTCAAATATGTGCTCGTAGCTAGAAATGTTTCAGGGTTCTCTCTATCAAGTCTGAAGACATTATAGGAGGCCAATCTAGAGGGACGCCAGTCAGATATACGTCAGATATATATTTTCAGATATATATTTCCTATCCTCCGACGTTGAATCGTCTCCAATGGTGATGTCTTTTTTTCTTTGACTATGACCGTTGGTTTCACTGCAACTGTAGAGCATCTATTCATCTATAATTACAAATATAATGCAAATGAAATACAAAGAAGAACGGGCGTTATATTTGTAAATATCTTGTTTAACAGAAGGAATATCGTTTGGATGCTTTGTCTCTGGATCGATCGTAGCGAACTGAACTTTTTCTTGATGTGCGGCCACGTAGTCTGGCCCTGTTGCTAGATATTGCGTCATTTGACAGATTGATCTCGATAAAGTTGGCGATGTTGCCGGATAAACTTCGGCCGACACTACCATCAGTGCATAGAATAACGTCAGCAATTCTAGGAGCAGCATCCTCATCTTGTATACTGCTCGCTTTGGTCCATGGTTCTGAACACACATGATGAACACGCATATGTACTACCTAAGTTATATCCCTTCACGTGATTGTAATTGTATATCGGTTTTGTTGACGTTCCAACTCTGAAGCAAGCGCTCTCTGTGTACTGATGAATGGTGGTCTCCACATCTATCGCCCAGTACGCGGAAGCACTTTGAAAGTCAACCATATCGGAAGCTATATCGGATTATAGCTGCGGTCATGCCTACATGTATTTGTGGCTGTATGTTATCTTTCGTAGGCGTGGAATCGTCTATTGAAAAACAATCTAGGTTCTTTACGCTTTGGCCGTATGCATAGTCGGATTGTGTAGTCATAATATTTTCATATTCATGATTTGGACGGAAGTTATATCGCAACGTGCCCAGCTTGACTTGACCTTTCGGATTTGTAAGAGTCACCGCTGTATTGTACGAGTTATGCCGATATGAGACTATAGCGTTTGGTAGAGTAGAGTAAAAAGTATTCGATACTAAGACATTTTTAGATATATATTCGTAATCAATTATATCATAACCAATTGTTGAGTTTATTAGAAAACGATCGACTTTATCGTCTTATAATTTTCAAACCCGTTATCGCGCGTTTCGTCTCAACATCCCGAATGTGTAAAGGATTAAATTTATTCGTTTCTTTCTCGCTTTCTATCTTGCTCTGAAATATTTCAGGTTATTCTTGTCAATTCACGAATAAGACTGACATTAATCATGTCCCGTTTTATATGAATTTCCATTCTCATGAGTCCTTGATTCCACGAATGATTATTTTTTTCATTTTTCGTACCATCAGGTAAAAGTATATGGCAATATGCGTTCATATGTCGCAGTACAACTTGCAGAGCTTCCGTATTATTGTCGTTATAAAATTTTTCCAAATACTTATTAATGTCTACTATTGTCCATTGATTAGGCACCATAGGTTTAGCAGCATCAGAGTAAGTAACAGCATTGAGACCCGTGGTAGAGATATTAAGACCAATAGCTTTTTGTCCAATAGCGACGAATTCACTTGTAGCATACTTCGATGCAGTAGATGCTGTTAGAAAGTTCATGCCACAACCTAAGGGACGTACTTTGCATCGTACCCTTACAACATAACATCGACCTTGAAATGTTACATAATACGCTAATGAAATTAGGAAAGATAAGAAGTCAGAAAAGAACAGGAAATAAATTCAGCGGGGTAGAATAGTAAAATCATTTACACTGCCTTTTAATTTGGAATATGCATAAGCATAGGAGAATGTGATATAGCTACGACGGTATATACGAGTTCCATATGCAAATTTCGAAGATTTATAAATTTCTACTATCTAAGATAATTCGGCAGCGGCTCCACGGACTCCATTTTTTCCACTACCAGAGGACCCAATACCACCGCCTTTGGACAGGTTAGCAGTTGTCTCAGCAGTATCGACATCCATGTTATCCATATTAAAATTATCGTTATTATCAAGAAGATCAAATAAGAAAGGAGATTCGACTTGATTCTCTTTGTTATCTCCACTATCACTAGTGCCGTTATCTCGGTTAGTGCTTCCTTGATTTCCGTCACCAATATTTCGTCGGTCATAACTTTCACGCAGCAAATCCTTAAAATTTAATTTAATTTTTCAAATTCCCACTATAATACCTTGTCAGGATTGTTGGTTTGATGTAGTTTCTTCAACTTCTTTACTGCATATGCGTAGTCCACTTGACCAGCATTATGTCGTTTCATAGGATACTATTGTCCGACAACGTTCCCAATAGATTTCTTAGCATATAATTCAACTGTTCCAACAAACGAAGGAATCGATTTCTTAATGTGAAAGTCAGATATAAAATCATCTATCGCATGCTCGTCAGCCTATCGCACATCGTCACTCTCCGCTGCGTATCGCAGATCGTGTTCCTCCGCAATATGATCCGCATTACTCACTAAATGGCCCGAAAATAAACGACTGCCAGGACCGATGGTCGGAACAGCGCGCCATGATTACAATTCCATGATACAATTCCATGAGATGGCGAACACCCAGTATCCAATCCTCTCCTAAGTGATGATGACAGCAGCAACATATCTGCTCTCTGGTGGAATTATGTACTGATATCATCAAATCTCTCAAATACATTATTCCTTCCTGTAGATTGTAGTAATATTTGTAGCATCTTATACTGTCCTCCTCGAATATGCTTATTTGCAATGATAAGTAGTTCATCTACCATGTATCTTTCTAATAGTAATGATCCCAATTCCTCGCCCATATGATCTAAATATTTTGCGATGCACATATCGCTTAATTCTGGAGGATTACATATTTTTTTGCTGTAGCCATTTTTAATCTGGTAGATGTTTCAGAAGGTTTAATACACGGTCTTACTACCCTGCAATGGACTATCTGATACATATTCTACATATTCTACATATTCTCTGGATTCATGCGAACTGTGCCTCACTGAGGTGACGTGCGTCTTTATATCCTCAGACGCCGGTGTAAAATATCTATGATCCTCTCACTACCGACATTCCATACACTCCAATGATGCTTTATCATGGCGCCCAGGCACTAGTATAAGATTTCAAATCCCGGGGATCGCTCGCGCAAGGCGATTCTCGCAGAGAAGATTTTCGAAAATGTGAGATAAAGTAATACGTTGGTGGCCGATAATCCGGGAAAGCGGTGGCTACGCTAAAACGTATTATATGTATATTACTCGGTCTTACCTTAATAGATGGTGATCGCCAATCGGTCCGGATGCGTTGCTGTAGCGTATCTTGAGGAAATGCCAGGCCACGTGCTCGAAAATATTTATTCACGTAAAGGCACTCATGTCAATGTGATTGCATGGTAAGATGTAATATTTGATTCAGAGGTTAAATAAAATATATTTAAAGAAAAAATAACTTGAACTTGCTATATGCAATATAATGTAAACAATCATTGCGCTTTAGAACAAAAAGATTTGAGAAAAATACGAATGTTGCGATTATACAAAGTTGATTACACAAAGGAAGGAAAAAGTGTACCGTTACGATCGTGGTGTAGTTTAGTAATAGTGAACAGGTTCGCGTTCGGCGAGTAAGAAGCAACTGAGCCGAGTGTATGTGCTTATATAACCTGGAGTGGAGCTCTCCAGGTGGGAAAGCTATTAGAGCATTGCCAGCAGCCGGCGGTCAATTTAATGACAGAATAGCATTTATCAATGCAATCCTGAATTATTGAGAGATTCAATGAGGTGTTAGTCAAGACTTCTGCCGTCTCGAACGAAATCAGGGAAAACAATCTAAAATGCACGAATCAAAGAGTGGTGCAAGTTGAATTTATAATAGGAACGATATTATCAGATGATTCAATCCCCGTCATAGGTCACAACTTGTTTCTATTTCAGCACAACAGCAGCAATAATTTGAGCAGCAATAAAATTGTTATAAAAACTGATTACAGCTTTTACGGATAACCGCCGTAAGAACCATGTATAGTACCGGTTAAACCGACTGTTTCTTTTCTATCTAATCAATATTCAATCCAGGATTTTTTAATGGCCCTCAGAACATGCAATTATCATGCTTCGCAGATATACGAATTTGAAGATAGAGGGGATGAAAATATAGAACTTTGAATAAGGATTGAAAAGTATCAGAGATTCATTGAGCTGCAGAAAACATTACTTTTCTCACCTTTGCTACAAAGTTAGTCAAAGCAGCCAGAAAATAGATTACGGCACCATGATAGAGTCATGAATAGGCTTTCACGAATCAATTTTCAAAAGGTTTTTTACATGCAAAAAGTGGAGATATGCCAATGGAATATGAGCAAAAAATCATTTATTAAATATGATATGAATAAATTAACATTGATATATAATCTTGATATGTTCTCAAATAACGCTTCATTTTATTTATTAATTAGCGTAACTGACTGTAGAGTTCACTCTACTATCAAGGAAATTACAAATTCTTTGAGAGTCGATTCAGTCTACGGATCATTTCTTTAAATCCGTATACTAGATAGTGACAGTATCAGCCGAAACTGATTGTAAATTGACTTAAAACTTGAAGAGTTCTTAAGTTAATCAACCGAAGAGTAAAAAGATCAACATCCTTTGCAATTGTGTAGACATTTTTGTCAGGATTGTTGTCAATTGAAAGAAACAGCTAAAATGATTCCATTCATAATATTTGCCGTAGTTTTATCATTATAGGACAATAAATAAATTATCACTTTCGAAAGTTAATAGTAGAAGCATCGTAAACGTTGTGAGTTTAAATAATATTAATTGCGCTTATTGACTGCTAGTTTTATCTTCTTTGTGGATTTCAATGTTTACAAGATCTTTTTGGAATGATATGGAATGATATATGGAATTTTACATCGAATTCAGATTATTCATATAGGATATTAAATAATATATTTAGAAAAGTTTGAAATCAAATAAAAATTATCTTTAATATAAGAAAATCTTTTCTACAGAGGAAGGGAAGGAAATAAGATTGAGAAATTTCGATTATAGAATGGTTTAATGTATAATGAATAGGTTTACACAGTATGATGAATGGCGATCGAATCACGCAAATAAATTAGTATCTGAGACTAATCGGGTCACTTAATTGACTGAGGACAAAAAGCGATGTTCAAACGCTAGTTTAAACTTTTATATATTATTTTGGTGACATAAAAAGACAACGACTTGTTGGACATCAAAGGACGGTCGATTTACATAAAGAGGTCATTAACAAATGACAATAATATAAACATTAATCCGTTGCGATAAACGGCGATTTTTCTTGAATTCAACACTGCTGTAAATTGTCGATCGCACGCCAGCGCGATTAATCTTGTATCAGCTCTACAATCTTGTATTAGCATGGATCAGTTATCTATATTAACATTATCAATAAATTTACATATTATAACATATAAAATTGTTAAAAAAAGAAATGGGATGTCACACTTGTGTGTTGATTTACATTCATTATATGCAACATTTTATTTCAAAATAAAAATATACGTTTCGACTGATCGAAAATTGTATCATTCGTCGCAGAAATAAGAAAGTCTTCATTTTATTAGATTTAAAAGATCGTTTTCAGATTAAAGTTCATCTCGATCACATTAAGTATTTTTCGTTTGCAATATCCGATAGTTAATTTGAGTACACACCTTTTCCTTTTAGATACTTGAAAACCTAGCAGAATTCAAAAAATATTTTGTAAATATTCTATAATCGTTTATCAGATTAAATAAATTTATAATTTATATTGATGATATTATGATTGCAATTGAATATGATGAAAAGAATGAAAATTTATGAAATCTTTGCGATATATAATATAAATAAAAAATCATAATCTTGAATTAAATTTCTATAAATATCAGTTTCTTAAATGTAAAATCAGATATTTAGGTTATATAATGTTTTCAAATGAAATCGCAATTAATCAACAACATATTGAAGCGATTAAAAATTTTCCGTAACTGCAGAAAATGTTCACGAAACTCAATGTTTCTTTGGATTAATAAATTACTTTAAAAGGTTTATTAATTATAACAAAACTATTATATAATTTATCAAGAAAGAAAATCTCTTTCATTTTTTATCCGCATTAAAACATTTCCATATTGAAACATTTGAAACTTCGAAAGAACTAATTACGAGTCCGGTTTTGGCTATTTATAATCCAAGAACTGATGATTTAGATATTACGATATATGATTTTGTAACAGGAGTAAGGGAAAAATAAATAGTACTCCAATAGACTCTAATAGTATATTATAATTAAACGACGAATCAAACGAAGAAAAATTATAGTTTCGAGATAGAAATACTTATGATAATAAGAGCTGTCGAATGTTCTTATATGAAATTGACTTCGCCACAGATTGTCATGATTAAAGTAAATCTAAATCTAGATTATATATATTACAGATATTTTTATTAATATTTGTAATTTTATATATAATATTATATATAATAATTATATATTTAAATACAAATCATAGAATCACCTCTTAAAATTTGATATATCTATTGAAAAATGTTATATTTTGGAAAATGTAATTATACTGCTATAAAAAGCAATAGAAGCTATGAAACTTTTGTTTAAAATATTTTATATTTTTTATTGTTATATCTTCTAATATAACTTATATTGTATAATATAATTCCAATACTATACTAACTAGTTCTAATATTATTCTAATATTATTATTAGATAAAACATTTACATTTATTATTTGATAATATTCGCTTATAAAAAATAATCGAATATTTTGCAGGAATTGTTTCAATGTTTAAATATGGAATAGAGTTGACTAATTATAAGAAAATATATGTGTTATTCTGAACTGTTTTTAAACACATTCAAGAACTTATCAAAAAAAGATAGTTCTATGTATTCTTATTAATAAATGTCATTAAAATGTCATTAAAATGTCATTAAAATGTCATTAAAATGTATGTAAAAACACATGCATCCTCCAATTATTTAATTTGGATATATATGTAAGATATATATTTCATTGATTACTGAATATAAATAAAAATAATTTTCGATTATGTTGCAGTTTAGATAACATTGCAGATGTTGCAAAAATGTTACGAAATGATGTCTGGAAAAATTCAATTGTTTTAAATCATTGTGTTGCGCTGTATAAGAAGTGGCATGGATTTTAAACTTCATTGGCGTCATTCAATTCTTCTTTTTTATTTCTTTTTATCAGCAGTGATTGAGTGGTGTTCAATTCTGTTTGATGCTGAAATTTTTTTGATAATTTTTTTGCTGTCTGCGATATCTATATGTTGCATAATTACATAATTAATATTTTATATTGAGGAATATATAAAAAATTAATACATAATTGTTAACTTACCTGCGTATCGACTTCGACAACAGCCATAATATCATTAAGTGCTGTTAAAATTTCAGCAGCGTTAAGCTGCTTACCACGTGCTTCAAGAATCACAATATAATTAATCAATATTAACGGATCTTGAGGTGCTAAGGCATGAGCTTTAGTCAAGAATTTTTCGGCACCTTCCAGATCATCTAAACGTTTCAAAGCCACTAAAATAAAGATATAAATTTTTATTATATTTTATCATATATAAATATATGCAAAAGAATGTTTTTTTGAACTATAACCTTATAAATTAATTTGAATATTTAGATTAATAAAATAATGTTTATATAAGATCTTCTTTTAATCCGAAAATTCTTTTTCTTATTATATTATTATCATCAATAAGAGTAAGCAATAGTTTCATATATAGAAAGCAAAACAATATCGAAAATTATATATTCATTATAACTCAGAGATAAAATGAAAGAAATATATTGAATTAGAGATTTAAAAAAATATTTAAATATTTAAAATTAAACTTTTTAACTTAAAACATGTTTTCGTTAATGTAATTTTATATCTTTATCTTTATCTTCTATTTTAACGAATTTATCTTTTTCAAAGATTTAATCTTGACTATCTTCTTAATATAAATACTAAATATTTTTATTTTTTACTCACGACCCAACAACAAATATGGTGTAGGATTTTTTGGTTCGGCACTGACTGCAGTACATAAATAAATTGCAGCAGATGCAGGTTGCCCAGTAGTGAGAAAAACAATACCCAAATTGCACGAAGGAACACAAGATATTGGATTTAAATAATGTGCTCGTTTCAATGAACTAATAGCCTGCGAAATATTGCCTTCATATTACATTTTTTCTATCTATTACATAATCATCAAATGTTTCTTCTTTTTCAAAAATATTTTTAGCAATATTTATAATAATAATTAAGTCCTTACATAATAATTTAATAATAACTTCTCATATAATAATATAAATTTATTTTTACAATAAATTTCTTGTTTTATAATATTATATAGAGTATTTGAGATCATCCGTACATATTTTTCAAAATGAAAAAAATGATTTTTATAAAAAATGCAGAAATTTATATTTGATACATATTTAAGTACATTTCTATCATCCTATTATTTATTTAATGATAATATTTTCAAGTTCTAATATTGACTAAAAATGAAATATAAATTGGAAGTCAAATTGATTAAATGAAATATTGTATTTTTTATTTCTAGCATATATATAAAAAAGATAAATTTTTATCTCGCACAATTTTATGAAAATGTCTTTATTAACATTGAAATTATCTGAAAATATTAAAAACAGCTAAAGTTTATTTTTTCAACACTTTTTAAAAATCATTACAATGGAGGGGTCAATGGAGGGATTTCCACAAAAATTTTCGAAATAAATTTTTTTATTTTTTTGCATGTAATTTTAATCTGCAATAAAAAATATCGTGTTCCATTTAAACAACTCGATTTTTAATCCGAATAATTCCTTTTCGCTTAATATCAAAAGTTCAAAATGTCACCATTCGATAGAATGTATCCCATTACCTATTATAATAATTGGGATTTTTCTTAAAATAAAAATTCGTTTAAAGAACATTACACATAATCTAGAACACTCGTAATTATAATATAATTACGTAATTATAATATCATTTGATCTGCGATATCAATAATGAAAATTCATTTTTTGCAAAATCTGCGAATAACTTTTCTTTTCGCTATATTGTAATATAATTTTACTCTTTGACATATTTCTCAACATTAATTAAAGTATACTTATAGTCCTGGAAAACAAAAATAGAATAACATCAATATGATTAATATGAGCTGTTTTATTTTCAACATTTTTCTCCCATTTTTTCTTGTTCATTTATTATCACAAATTTAAAACTTTTTAGAACAATTCTGATTGATTAATGATTAATGCAAAAGCAGCCATTTTGAAAATAAATAAATAAATGGAATAAAATAGAAAATGAATTATTATTTTTATATGTCTGTAAATATTCTATGCAAAATATATATAAAAAGATTCGATTCGTGATATATTTTATCGAAGCATCAATCAACTTCCAATCAAAAGTGCATACGGATGTCAAATACTGATATCTTCAATCAAATCTTTTTAGTAACTAAATCAAATTAATTGTTATTATATTACAGATTGTTTATCTGAATAATGTCAGTTCACTAATAATAATAAAAAATATATAAGAATAGATATTATTAGATTTATGTAGTTTTATTGATAGTTAATAAAATATTATTTAGAAAAAGATTTTAAACTTATTTAAATCTTTTTTATAGATAGAACTACCACAATATTTTATATTGTAATATTTACTGTGCTGAAAGTAAAAAAATATATAAGAAACAAAAAGAAAATATACAAACAAAAATAAATTGATAAATTTACCGCAACATATTTTTGTTTTCCATAAAGACACATTCCAATGTTATTCCATAAAGCTGAAGATTCTGGAATAGTTTGTGCTGCCATTTTATATTTGGACAAGGCTACATCATACTCTCGATCATTCTGAAAAATATTATATTTTGTTCAAGAAAACAGAAAGATAAATTCAACACATATAAAACCATGAGAATATAATTAAACTCTAATTCTTGAATTAAATTTCATATATGTCTTCATGAAAATCTGTATATTAAAGCAATATTGAATGATATATTAATAGATTTATTTTGCAATGATGGAACTGATAAAATTAATTTTAGCATATTATCAAGTTTTTAAAGTCTTTTTGAAGAAAGCGTTAAATATAAATAAATATAATAGATACAGAATTAAATATATCCTAAAAATAGAAATTGATATCAGAAACTTGCAACAATTAAGGGAGAAACAGTAGGGAGAAAAGAAAAAGAGAGAGAAAGAGCAATGAACAAAATGCTGTAATGTCATGCCTTAATTTGACAAAAAATTTTTTCCTTTGTTTTTTATCATAGGAATTATTACAAGCTGTCACAGCGTAACATTTAGTAATACTTGTGACAATTAGTAAGTCATGGAAAACATACGCCCAGTAGCATATGGTCTATGAAATTACAATCTGGTCAGGTAAGTCATAAGTTTTGAGGAAGTTTTCTTTAATCTGCGTGATATCTTGGCATTTCTCATGAGATTAGTCGTGAATATGTTCTTTCAATCTATCAGTGTATTTCTGGCTGAGTCTTTTTATTTTGCCAACTGGACGCTAGAGATCCAAAGAGGTTTGAGAATTGCGTTGTATAATAGCAACTTGTTTTCAGTTGTGATTTACTATCAATATACTTTATCCACTTGTTCCAAGAAATCCAAGTTGTTTTCACTTGGTGAATATATGTTTTTTCCAATTTAGTTTACGATTGAGATGTAGTCCTAAATATCTGACATCTTCAGCTTGAGGAATAACCAGCCAGAGGTTACTATGGGCACGGATAGTAAATGTAACATAATTTTGTTCCGCTAGCTTTGATTTTCCTTTTCTTTAACCACATCTATAGGAGAAGAAAGGTTTTTTTGTTAACGCAAGGACGCTTCTATCTGATTGTTATGACTCAAGAACAAGAATAGCTATATATGACAAGAATAGCTATATATCAACCGCAGTTATAGTACCCAGAGTGACTAGGAGATCGGCAATATATAGCAAGTAGAGCATCGATCATAGATCCTTCCTACCTTGAGGAATTTGAAAGTTTATCTCTTTTAATAATGTGACTAGTTCTTCATATTTAACTCTAAAAGCTCTGTGTAATAGATAAAATTTTATAACGGTGTAGAAATCGGATGCGAAGCTATTTTTAATTTTGTAAAGAAATCCTTCGTACCAAATCTTGTCGAAGGCCTGTTAAATATCAAAGACTGTATCTATCTGTTGCCATATCGTTATTTATTCTTTTGACAATTCTGCATATCTATTATATGGTTGTGTGCTTTAACGGAAATTAAACTGATGATTGGGAATTAATTTATGTTTTTCTATTATTGTAAAAAGCCTCGGCAATAAATCTCAGATAATTTCGATAGAACAGGTAGTAAGTTAATGATAGTTTATATGATTCAGCAAGTTTTGCAGATTTGCCAAGCTCCTAGATCATAATAATTTGCGCTTCCATTGGGGCGGAAAAGAGCCCTGTTTGAAGACTGCATTATAAAGTTGGATAATATATTTTATTTTTATTTCTGATAGCATCTGCAGAACTCGATTGGTTATAAAGTTGTAACCGGGCTCCTTCTTTGAATTCAGATTTTTGATTACGTCTCGCATTTCTTTTATAGTGAAAAACTTTATAGAAGTAGAAAGGTAGCAGTAATGACATCCGAGAGTAACTTGTTTTCCTTTTCTAAAATAATCTTACGCGAATTAAGCTTAAAGACTTTGGAAAGATGTATAGCGAATGTTTCAGTCTTTTCTTTATCGCTTCTGTCTCAACTCCTAGCTTTCTAACAGGCAACTAATTGTGTTTGCGGACGTTTCAGTATCTTGATGGCTTTCCTTAGAGAATAGTTGATTACAACAGCAGGGCTTAACTTTTTTAGATATCTTTGTATCCCCTGATTTCCTTGCAAATCCACTAGATTTTTAAGTGCTTTGATGTAATTTATTTAATGCTGGATATCCATTAGTTTACCACAGTTTACGTAGCTCTTTTTTTTCTGTTCATTTGTCTTTTATTGAAGATGAATATTCAATATTAGTAACTAAATTGCTACACATTAAAATTGCGTTCCAAGCGATCAATTATACGGCATGGTTAAAGCTTTCAATTGTGCAAACGATGTCGTAAACTTTTAGAGAAAAAAGAAAAGTAAAGTTAAAGCCAAAGAAGCTTAATATTCATTCATTAATTTGATAAGTCTCTTTATAAATTAAAACAAATAATCAGAATAACATTGTTTTATATACCTGCATTATGTAAGCCATTGGTAAAATTGCTTTAACACAGTTAGGTGAATGAGCCAAAGCTGCTCCAAATTGTTGAAATGCTCGTTGTGTATCTCCAATTTTAAGATATAAAAGACCTAGTTCCGTTGCGGCATCAATATTCTCAGGATTTCCGCTGTGCGTAAAAAAAACAATTAGAATTTATTTAGTAATAATTGAATAATTTAGTAATAATTGATTATTTAATAGTATTTTGATGATATTAGATAAAATATATGGGATTTATCGATTAGCTGACTATCATTTACTTTTGTTATTTATCATGTACTTTTTTGTGAAATATATTTTTATGGATTTATTGATTGGCATTCGATCCTCTTTATTATATGCATAAAAGGGCAGTGGAAGAGAGCGATCTGAAGCGAACTTACAAAAGTTTATAGCGTATGACGAATCCGAATTTTACTCTACTATTTGTAATTTATACTTATATTAAATATATTTATTTATATTCTACAAACAAGGTATTTATAACGAAATATATCACAAAAAACAAAAGAATTATATATTTTTTTTATTTTTACTTATTAAAAATTATGTTTAGTTATTTTTACATAACTAAAAAGTAAATTTTCAAATATGGAAATTCTTTTCCATATATATGGAATGCCAAAAATCATGAAACTGGAAAATAAATACTTCCTTATATGAAAATAACTAAATATAATGTAAACTAAACATAATAATTAATAAAGTAAGTAAAAATAAGAAATGTGGAATAAAATTTTTTCAAGCTTCACTTTCGAAAAAATTTAATTTGAAAATTCGTAGATTATATTTATAAGTAAGTTTAGATAACATAAATCAATTGAAGATTAATCATTCTTATTGCTATTTATTCATAAATAACAATTAGAGAAGAAGAGAATTCTTCAAAATAAGTATAGTAGAAAGTAATCCTTAAATTAATATACGGTATTTTAAACCTTGATAATATCAGCAATTAAAAGGCACGATTATTAGAAGACATTCTATTATATAAATATATAAGAATTAAATTAAACAAATATTATTCAGATTTCTACCGCGTATCGAATCGAATTTGGAGATTGGGAGCAATATTATACGATTTTAAGCCAGGATTTTAAACCAGCGTCTTTAAGCCAGGGTTTTAGCGCGGCTCGGAGACGCTAGATATGGTTTAACGCTGACATGCAAAGTTGATTTCGTTGTTATGATATAGCGGTTTATTTGTTTTGAAAAGGAGCAATGACAGCGATGATAATATCTGGGGAGCAAGTAGGACCTTTGTCTTCACTCGCTCAGAAGCACTCGCTCAGTAGCATTTATTCATTAGCTTATTCTCATTCAATCACATTTTAAGATTTAATAATGGAATATAGTGAAAGACGGACATTGATATTGTTATTCGTATCGCAGATAAATGTTTATTAAAGCATTAGGCCGGTGCCCAATGATCATGTATTCATTTTTATATACGGCAAGTTATATGCAAATTAAACAACATAACGCTCAATTTAAAGATGTATTTTTATTATCCGAATCCATATCCGAATATCCAATGTTAATATATTAATATGTTAATATATTAATATGTTAATATATTAATATGTTAATATATTAATATGTTAATATCTTAATTTTTATTTAATGAGAAATTATGATTTAATGAGAAATTATAATAAATATATTTATTTAATAAGTATTAATAAAATTTAAATAACTTTATTAATGATATAATAGTATTTAAATTGGTTAAAATTATTAATTGTAATTAACAGTAAATTGTTTTAAAGGATCTTGATTAATTTTGTGCCAGCAATTGAGGTCAAACTAATAATTGAGATAATTAAATTATATGATATTAAAGTGAAAAATTAAATATTAATAATTAAATTAATATAAATAATTAATAATTAATTTTATGGTGAAATATTAAATTAATTATTATAATTTATTAATAAGATTTTTAATTTAAAGAAATTATATAAACTAGAATTTACTAGAAATTTAATAAACTGGGTTAGATACTCTATCATAATAATTAAGAAATCATTTTTAAATTTATAAGTTTAAAATTAGAAAATTTGGCGGTATTTTAGCTTAGATTAGCTTGTTTATTAATTGATGATCCACGATTAGATTTACCTAATTAGTTTTTATATTGTTTTAAATTTATTAAATATATTAATAAATACAATTTTGTTTTAAATAAATTCAGATCGTTTAAATAAATTCAAAGTGTAGAATATTTAGGATTAAATGAGTTATAATATATTTATTTATTGAGTATTTAATTTAAAATTTATATTTTTTAAGATATAATTGTAAATTAGTTGGTATAAATTATTCGAAATTTCATTAAAATATATACAAATTGCCCGTCATTCTGAATATTATTATAAATTAATGTTATTTAATTAATTTCAATTGAATAAGAGAATTCGTAACAAAGTAAATATATTGCAAAGTATATATATTTAATTGATATATAGGTAAAATTGTAGTTTAAGATAAAATAATTCTTTTATATTGAAGACATTTTTAATAGTAAGTTATTAAGAAAATTTTAATAAAAAATTTAATTAATTAATATTTGAATAATAAAAATACAAAATAATTAAAATTATAGAAAATTATAAAGTTTAAGTAATTAATTTAAATAAATTTTCTATGTTATATTAAGGTAACGGTACAGTATACCATAGTATACTGTAAAGTTGGCCGACTCCAACCGGCACTAGTCGACCGGTGAGTGCTCCAACAAATATCTTGCTCATTCCTTAGAATAGAAAAGATTGATAGATTAGTCAATCAGAAATTAAAAAATCATTACGATAATCATTAATCATTTGTTTGAATGTCAAGCGTCCTTTTTAAAAGTGTTAATCCCGGAATCTGTAAAATCAAACTGACTGTACATTCGGATTTTATCAATGTGTGTCTTTAAAATACCGTAGAGAATGTACTACATTATAATTTGTGCTGTTATAAGTTTAGTAACTGTTAGAGAAAATATTTTTATTGGATTAGGGAAAAGTTGTTTAACATTTCTTGATATAAACAAAGAAGTATGATTGTACCGCTTAGCATTTTCCGATTAGATTTTGTCAAAGTATTTGTACATTTATTAAATATATATGTAAAATAGAAGAAAAGAATTAGCGATGGTATGAAAAACTTGTAATCAGCGAAACCGATGTGTGTTTGGACACATCGCGTTCAAAACAAAGGATAACCGTGAAAAAACACCGTTGCCACTCGGACTCACAGGATAACGCGATTCGTCTAGACTGTATGATAATATATAATGATTGGCCGACAACTCTGGAATGTAGCACCACATTTGGATATATAAAGGATGACGGCGACAGAGACGACAGAGTGTATGACACAGTGTGCGATAGAGTAATAGATAGGGAGTGTAAGAACAGAACGCAGTAGTCGTGTACTGTAGAGTCGTGAACGACGAAGTCTGTCAGCTAGCCCATCGAGGGATATTCTTGCATTGTATCTTTGTAAAGAAGAATAAAGAGTCTTTTTACTTGTTTTTCCATCAATCTGAGGCGTCGAAGATCCATAATATGTAACATTTACATTGAGGACAGATATATCCTACAAATTTTGGGGATTCAGCCGGGATCGACGTAATCGGATCGAGGAACCGCGAGTAGAGAACAGTTTGAGAATTGCGAGTTGTGAGCTGCGAGCTGCGAGCTGCAAATTGAGAATTGCGAGCTACGAACTGCAAGTTGAGAAGTGGAGGGATTGAAAGCTGAGAGTTGACAGTCGGGAGTTGAGAGTAGAGGCGGTGAAAGAATGAGGTATTGAACCTAAAGAGCGGCCAACATGAGTGTCAGGTATGTAAACGATTTAATGGTGGTAGAGTTGAAGGAGGAATTGAGGAGGTTAGGTCTGTCCGGTGCGATTGGAAAAATTAGTTGATAATGTGTCTAAATGAGTCGACCTCTGGTGGTACATGGATTGGGCAACAGTCAGAGGCTCAAGCAATTGAGGATATAGAAGAGGTTGCTAGCGGAGGAAGTATCCAGGAATAACCAGAGTGTGATCGGGTGAGAGTTGAAATACAATGAGACAGGCAATTTCGAGACGTACGTATATTTGAAATGGAATTGGAGATACCGAGATGGGAAGTCGAATTATTGAAGATTCGTTCATCGATGACCGATTTCACATGTTACACCAATTCTGCATCAGATGCACGTGTGAGTGTAGAGGCCAGATTGATACAGCCCAAGGTTAATATGAATACTATAGCTGAGCTTCTTCCTGAGTTCGATGATATGACAGTGATTTTCGCACACAGCAGAATCAATTGAGACTCCTGGAACGGACTTACCGGTTTGACACTAGTATATTGATCGAACTGCGGCTGCAGAGGAAAGGTTTTGGCCTAGCTGCATTCGAAAACGGAACATATGGATCTGTCTGTGAAGAATTTGCTCGAGAGTCTTAGGATTATGTTCGACCATCGACCCAGTAGAGTAATGTTAGGGTAATGCGCGAGAAGTTCCGGACAAATAAGGACGAAGGCGAATCATTCAGTGATTACATGCACGAGAAGATCATCCTTCCAGCGTGCCGGTCGTAGAAGAAGAAGTGATTGAATACATTGACGATATTCCTAATCGTGCGCTGAGAAATCAAGCGCGAGTTGGCGATTTTAGGACTAAGGCATCGTTGATGGCATTGTTCGAGCTATGGGACAAGAAAGAGGAGACGAGAAGTGGTGAGGGAAAGTATCAGTCGCGATCGAGGAGGGACAGAAGGCAGGAAGAGCAAACCAAAGAGGGACAGTGAAGATGAAAAGAGTGAGTAGAGAAAGAGGAATTGTTTCAATTGCGGATTGCCCGATCATGTCAGTAGAGACTATCCAACGAGGACACAGGAAACAAAGTATTTCAAATACAGTGAGCAACATCTTGCGTCAAAATGCGAGAACCGTGAGCGATACCAATAATGTTACGCGAGGCGCCCGTAAGAAATATGTGAAGAAGGTATCAATTAACAATCAGAAGATAGAAGTGTTTATCGATACTGGGAAGGATATTTGTCTAATGCGCGCGAAGCAACATATCCGAGCAGGTGCAAGTTAGAAGAAAGGACAATTCGTTTCCGTAGCATAAATTCAGACAATAATGTAACTCTAGTTGAGTTTAATACAATTGTGAGTATAGATGATTTTATTACCCGATTCGTGTTCATATCGTCTCGGACACATGAAACTCATGAAACACAAATTGCTAATCGGTGCAGATTTTCTGAATACCGTTCAGATTACAAATACAGATTACAATAATTACAAATACTGGAGAAGTCGTTATCAATGCTTCGAAGTCTCTTCCGGAGGAAGGGAAGTTCGCAAGTTGGGCCAATTAATCCTAGAGTCAGACGAGGTAAATAGTATAGACATGACACATATATTGAATAAGCATCGAAACGCAATTAAGAGTTTCGATAGGCCACACAAAACGCGAGATAGTGAAGTGGGACCGAGTTAAAGATGACGATATTACTAAAAGATAATGAACCTGTGTACCAAAGAGCAAGACGACTGTCGCTAATAGAGAGAGAGCAGATGAATGCACAAGTCGACGAGTAGATACGAGATACGCATTGTGCAACCATCTTTATCAGAGTATGAGTCCTGACATGTTGGCCCGGAAAAAGGATGGCTTGATTAGATTATGCGTAGATTATCGACAACTAAATAGAAAAGTAATTAGGGATCGATACCCGTTGCCACTCTTGGAGGATCAACTCGATTTATTGCAGGATGCGAAAAAAATCGATTTCAGTTCAGAAATATTTCACTCGAAAAATGGATTTTTTCATGGCTTGACGGATAAGCAAAGTCGAAAACTCACATCTTTTATCATATCTGACGGATATTATAAATTTCTGCGAGTTTCTTTCGGTTTATATAACTCACCGACCATTTTCCAAGGATTCATTAATGCAGTTTTCCGAAATTTGATACAGGATAAGTGTTAACTTACATGGACGACTTGATAATATCCTTTATTGATTGTGAGACATTATAAGAAGGAGGAATTTTCGAGTAGTATTAAAAGTAGTGAGCGAGACTGGATTGGCGATAAATTAATCGAAGTGTTAATTTTTGCCGCAACGTTTCTTGAAGTTTCTTGGCCACGTAATAGAGGACAGTCGTGTAAGCTCTTCTGAGCGTAAAACGGAGGTAGTTCGGAAATTCTCCGAGCCAAAATCGGTAAAACAAGTCCAAAGCTTTCTGGAATTAAGCGGATATTTCAGGAAATGTATTCCTCAATATTCTATCATCGCGCATCTAGACTAATTTGCTAAGGGTGGAGACAAAGTTCAAGTTTGGCGAAAGAGAAAGAGAATCGTTTGCGCGTTTAAAGGAAATTCTTTGCGGCGATCTGATTCTAAATTTATATGATGTCAGCGCAGAGATTGAACTGCACATGGATGCGTTAATGCATGGATACGCCGCGATACTCTTGCAAAGAAGCAAAGCAAACGCGATGCATCCAGTCTATTATGGCAGCGAAAAAACCACGCCCGCGGAGGAGAGATATATGAGTAACGAACTGGAGGTATTATATTGCCCTTAAAGGCCCTTAAGAAATTCCGAGTTTATTTAAGCATACTATTCAAAATTGTTACTGTCGCACATTCACAGTCACAATGAAGAAAGATTTGTGTGTACACGTAGCGCGGTGAGCTTTATTGCTGAAAGAGTTTAGTTATACAACCGAGCATCGGCCGGGTAAAAGCATGACACACGTTGATGCATTGAGCTGTTACTCGCTACCGCGATGTATATTAATAAATGCTCCTAGAATTGGTCTGTTGACGGTTAGAGAAAGCACAGCAAGTTGATGTTAAAATTTTCTGATCTTGCCAAAGCACGAAAGGTCGACGGATATGTTATAAGGGGCGGCATACTTTTTAAGGAGATAGACGACGATCTGCGAATTGTTGTGTCCGTTAAGATCCCAAATCATCCGACAAGCATATGAAAGAGGGCACTTCTTGGTCGCCAAAATAGAGAAATTATTGAATTAGGAATATTGGATTCCGATATCAGAAATAAAATTCAGAAGGTTATTAGAAATTGCGTCCCTTGTATACTATCTGAAAAAAAATAGTAGGCAGGGAGGATTTCTAAATCCAATTTTCAAGAAAGAAGTGCTGTTCAATACTTATCATATTGATCATCTACCGGTTTCCTTTACCAGGAAGAGCCTATAATTACATATTCCTCATTGTCGATACGTTTTCCAAGTTTGCATGGTTGTACGCGATAAGAACCACAAATGCGGAAGTGTTGAGCATTCTAAGGAAATAGTCATTGGTTTTCAGGAATCCATGTCGTATAATCTCGGATTGAGCCATCGCATTTATATCAAATGATTTTCAAAATTATTGTAAAGAGGAAAATATCGAGCATGTACTTATCATGGCCGGAATACTAAGAGCTAACGGTCAAGTAGAGCGAATAAACCGTACACTGATTCTTTTGTTAACTAAACTTCCGAATCCGGTGCGAAGAGAGTGGTATAAACAGTTTGGCAACACTTAGGTTTGGTGCAGCAATGTCTTAACACGACTCTGCAAATTGGGCACGTCTCCGTTTAATGTTATTTGAAACTCAAGCACGATTGCGAGATAATTATGAAATCCGCGAATTATTAGAGAAAGAATGGATCTCTGAATTTCAAGAAGATCGCGACAAAATTAGAGACTATGAAGAAGAATATTACGAAAATTCAGAAAAATAGGTACGGATTCAACAGAAAGCGGAAAAGGAAGCTGATTTAGTGGCGATCAAGCGCACGTAGCAAGGACTAAGACTGAAGCTGGGCGATAAGTATATCGATCCCTAATCGTTAGGGTCTTGCGTAATGATTCGTACATAGTTAGAAAAATGGATGATCACGAAAGTCCATACGAAACATCCACTGCTGCTAATTATGTAAAACCATGAGCGAGCGAGATAATCCGCTAGATAACGAAGAACCGTGCGAGTTGGAGTTGCCGGATAGTAATGTTAATAGATATCGGAAGCAGATATCAAGGCATATGGCCGAAAATGTAGGATAGAAGAAAAGGATTAGCGGTGGTAGCACGTGAAAAACTTGTAATCAGCGAAGTCGATGTACGAACGCGCGTGTTTGGACACATCGCGTCCAAAACAAACGACAATCACGAAAAAATACCGTTGCCGCTCGAAGACTCGTGAGACAACGCAATTCGTCTAGACTGTATGATAATATATAAAGATTGGCCTGCAACTCTGGAATGTAGCACCGCATTTGGGTATATAAAGAACGATGATGGCAAAGGCGACACAGAATGTATGATAGAGTATATAATACAGTAATAGATAGAGAGTGTGAGAACAGAGCGTGGTAGTCGAATACTAGAGTCGAATACGGCGAAGCCTGTCAGCTAGCCTATTGAGAAATATCCTTGTGTTGTATTTTCCTAGAGAAGAAAGAGTCTGTTTACTTGTTTTTCTATCAATCTGAGGATCAGTTTCTATCAATGGTCGAAAACCCATAATATTTAGCATTTATATTGAAGATAAATATATCCTATATATCTTATACATTCTGCATATAATAAAGTATTCGATAATAAAATAATTCCAATGGATTACTTAGTTAGAAAAGGTCAGTTAGAAAATGATTTGCATGATCACGGATTAATATTTAGATTTTTATTTGTAAAAAAGAAAATTAAAAGAATTAAGAGTAAAGAAAATTAAAAGAATAAACAGCCAAATGGCCAATAGACATAAAAGACAGTATAAAAAGAGTTTATCCTGCCAGAGATTGAAATGAACTTTGAAAATAAACTTTGAAATGTAGTATTTTTCATATTGAATTGTTTTAGAGCATGCATCAATATTCAAGCTCATCATTTTAAATATTTAAATATATGTAATAATATTTATATGTAATAATATTTAATATGTATATATTATATATCAAAATTATATATTAAGATTTGGAAATTACCAAAGTCTAATCTATTATAATTTTAAAAATCAAATTATTTTCTTCACAATTTATCTTTTTTATATAGTAGTCGTAAGGAGTTCTTGCCGGTCGTATACGTCGGTTAGAGATTGCCAAACTAATTATTACCATGAATACTCGGATGTGGATATTACAGGGAAAGTTGAATACCCGACGATGAGCTTCTATTGATTTATTGTTGTAATCGTTATAAGCAATACTTTGTTATCGCATAACTGTAATTATTACATGAATGCTCGATGAAAAAACTGAATTGAACTAGGATTGAAAACTAGAATTGAACTGACTGCACTGAAGAGCGCTTAGGACTGTCCTTAAGACTGGACTGCGCTGGATTGCGTTGGATTATACTGGATTGCGTTGGAGTACGCTGGACTGCGCTAAACGGCTCTCCTGCTCGCTTTTATATGCTCTTATATGTTGGCAACGATCCTTTGCCGAAAATAAAAAAGCCGTGATGTGCCATCATTGCTAAGTTATCAATGATTTTGTTCGCTTGTGCGATACTATATTTGGCGCTCACCTCTCCCAAATTATTCAATCCATCCGGGTTAGAAGATAAGCCGTTAGATATCGCATTTCAATATCCAACAATTCTGACTTAAAAACGGTGACACGATTGAAGATGCTGCCAAAATTCGAACAATGGTCTTGAATGACTTTAATTTACACGAATTATTACACGCATTTTAAAATGTTAAAAAACAGAATGTATTAAAAAGAATATAACATTCAAAAACTGATAAATGATGATGATTTGAAAAAATATGATAATACTAAAATTTTCTCAGTCTTGTACTTTAAAAAAATTTCTATAATCAAGATATTCCTTTTAAAGAGAATCCATTTTCTTAGAATGAAATGTTCAGTTTTAGTTGCTAAAAATTCTGAATCTATTTCTCATATAGATTGTTGTTATTATATGGGTATTGCAATTACAAATATTACAAATCTGTTTCTTTCAATACATTCCTATTTTCATCATGATATTATGACGAATAATGATATCAGCGTTTTCCATCTAAAGTTCATTTAAAATGTTTGTTTCTATCAATAAAAATAAAAAAAATTAATTTAAATGATATGTTTTATATGCTGCATCATATATAGAACATAACATGATAGAAAAAACTAAAATTAAATCTAAAATTAAAGAATATGATGGTACAGCAACATATTGCATCTACATGTTTAAATGTTAATTGTTAAATGACATATCTTCTATATATAATAACAACACCATTTTAAAGAAAATCGGCATGTATACAGGATTATATAGAAATTCTTTTGAAATCCACTTTAAAAAATATAGTTCAATAACGTAAAGCACTAGAAATAGCTATACCATATTAATAGCTCACAGATATTGCAAAAGTTTCTGTATGAGATTTCTAAAGATTTTTAATAATATAATAATATAAATTATATCTTATATCATGTTTTCGTTATAAAATATAATTTTATCGGAAAAAATGAAGAGGAAGAAAGATGAGAAAGAAAAGAGACAAGAGAAAACAAAAAAATAAAATAAAATAAAAATAGAAAAAGAGAGAAAAAGAGAGATTTTCACAATGGACGTATATCTCGTGGAATGATTACTTGTAATGTTTGTAAATATTAAACGATTCAAACGATTCAACAAAGTTCAAGCGCAGGATATTCTTTAATCCATATCCGAGCATCCACTTGCTAGCGTAAGTTGGGCAGACTTTAATTGGTGCTAATCGATCCACGAGTCTTTAATAAAAACCTATAACACGAATATCTATCAATAAATAAATGTTTATCAATAAAGAATGGAAAGAGAGTTAGATATATATTTTAGAAGAGATGAATATATGTTCATATTTGCAATATCCATATAATCACAATAGATTGCTTAAAAAATAAATCGAGACTTCTTGACAGCCGAAACTGAACACTATCGTGGCAAAATAATTCTCTTTGAAAAAGAAAATCCATTAATAATTGGAAAAAATAGAGATTTATTAATAGGGATCAAATTTGGAACTTTGATATTACCAATCAAGCTCTTAGCATCGGCCGTCATTCATGCTAATTATCATTATTTTGTCTAATTTAAGCAGTAGAGATGAATATTTCTCATTTAATCGAATATAGACGCTGAGTGATCTCGAAGTGATTCTCTATATAAATAAATAAGAATTCTATAGTAAATAATAAAATTGGCAATTCGCTTTCAAAGTGCAACACTTCGAACTTCCTCTCGGGGAAGTTAAAAAGGGGAAATTAAACTAATCTGTATAATGTTTGTAGTCTACGTAGTGGAAGTAAGAAAATATAAAAATGGGTATAGGTTCGTATTTATAATATCCATGTAGAGAAATATATGATTTCAATGAAAATATAATTGCTAAAATTGATATACGATGTAAAATATGATATACAGTGTCACTTACTTCAAAACCGCTGTATAAGCATTTTTCGCTTCTGGGATGATATCATCTGAGAGATAAAGTCTTGCGAGAGCAAGATTAGGTAATTCGTTTTTTGTTAGTTCAGTTGATCTTTTAAAATATTTCTTGCTTTCTTGTAACTTATTTAGCTTCACGTAACTCTCGCCTAATTGGGGAATAAAAAACAAGAAATGTTTAAAATAGAAGTTACATTATAGATATTTTTTAAACTTGACTATATATATGTATATTCATAGTATAGAAGAGAGATTATAGAAGAAATTGCCGTTAATATCTATTTTTGAAAATAGTATCAATAGTATTAAAAAATATTAATTAAGTAATAAAAATTTATTTATATTAAATTGAAATCTGTTGTCATAAAAGTTATATTCTATATATCGCAAAATTTAATATTAATTTATTTTATTTTTAATCCTGCTGTTATATATATTTCTATAAATCCTATTTATATAAATATATATGTATTATTATTTTATAAGATTTAACATTACACAATATAAGACTTAAAATGAAAAAGATTTAGTTTGATTAATTTTATTTAGTTTTAATTAATTTAATCTTTTTGGAAAAATCAGGAAATATTTTACTAAAAAAGATAAATATATTATAATTTTATTATATTGTTCTAAGATAGCATAAAAAATGTTTTTAGAAAATAATATAATTTTTTAAGAAAAATCTATATTGTTACGCCTTCGATAAATTCGCGTAACACCGTTTAGATATTATATTTATTACCGATTCCAGGAGAGTGTGTTCAGTAAAGATGAGAGTCGTAGAAAACACAACAATCTTCTTTAATGGTCAAACAAATTAACAGTTATAATATTTTAGATACTTGCTCTAACAAAAGTGTGACCGTTGCCTCTGGCTTCTCGCAAAACACTGACTCTGTTCTTCGCCGCTTGGCAACGACAGAGCAGTAACAATTTCACTTTCTTTTTTGTTTCGACAACAATGACGACAGGTCGTTTATTCGCTTGTTACTTATATGTTTGTGTGTTTGTATTTATGTTTGTTATATAGAGAACATTCTAAGAAAACATCGTCTATCAGAATCCTTAACATATCCGCCCGCCTCGTATCCGAAACGAAGACGAAATTCTGATACACTTACTATGATAATTCAATTCTCAATATACAATGACAATAAACGAAATTCGGACAAAGAAACGGATTGCTACAGTATAAAAGTGCTAAGTAGCGTAAACGAGTATGGTCTATATTCTACGGAGCTTCGCTCTTTAACGCATTGTTCTCATTGATGACACCGGTAATTTACAGATATGATCTATTGGTCGCTTATAATGGGAACAAGCTGTACATAAGGTCATCACCCGGACATGTCCATCCGAACCTGTATGTACTTGTACAACACGAGCCAACTCCCACCTAGAAGAAGGAAATTGAGGATCTAACAATAATTAAATCGCTGATTTTAATATTCGGATGTGATTTTGATCATTTATTTCGAACTTGCAATGCATGCAAGTAATCCTTCGATCAAGAACGCCAAATCTGCATAGCTTGTACTTAGCTGCTCGTGACAGCCGATGAGCATTAATTTCCAGCACTGACTCTTCCGGTACCGAAATAAGCGGCCGACCAATCAAGAAATAACCTAACGTCAATGCAAATAATTCGCTGGGATCGTCACTTGGTGCCGCGATGGGTCTCGTATTTAGACATGCCTCTATTTGGCACAACAACGTCGCAAATTCGGCTTTGGAAAGCGTGCGATAACCGATAATTCGCCGCAGATGAAACTTAAAACTTTTCATACCGGCCTCCCAAAGTGAGGCGCGGCAGGGGGAATAAAATGCCATTATATACCATCGTTCGCGAGAGTGACCTGTAAGGTTGAATCTGAACTCATTACTCGAAAACTCGTTTGAAGTTCCCAATCTGCATCATGAAAATTCGTACCATTATCGTTATACATGTGAGCCAGTAAAGCGCGTTGACTCACAAATCGACAAAACGCCGCTAGAAAACCGGTAGTAGTGTAATCTTCCACACTTTCCAAATGAATCGCTTTGGTGTCGAGACACACAAATAACGCTACATAGTGTTTCCGAGTCCTCTGACGTCCTACGAACGGTATAATCCTGAACGGTCCTGTATAATCCACCCCGATATGAGAGAACGGTGGCGAGGGATTAACTCGTGATTCCGGCAAGTTTCCCATTAGCTGCATCGAAGTTTTTGCTAACTGATGTGCGCAAATCACACAGTGACGGATATGCGTCTCGACGAGATTACGACTTCCAATAATTCAATATTTCTGTCTTAAATTGCGTAGCGTAAGTTGTGTGCCTCTGTGAAGAGCCCGATGCGCATAGTCTATGAGAAGTTCAGATATGCGATGCTTCTGTAATATAATAGGATGTTTTTCACAATATTCGAGAGCCGCGTTATGCAACTATCCACCAAGGCGGAGTAGTAAATCTTCTCCTAGCATAAGTTTTAATGCCTTTAGTGCATTGCTAAACTGGATTTTGGAATCGGCTTCTTGCTCAATGCACTCCACTCCTTTGAAAAATGAGCTTTCTGAACGAGTCGGAACCAACGATGAGTGGCTTTGCGCAACTTGGAAACCTCTATCGGTAGTTTCTTTCCAGGTTGCAAATTCTTTTCTCGCTTCGAATTTTTAATAAACTTTAGAACATAAGCTGTCACCCGGACTAATCGAATCCAACTTGAATATCGTTGTGCCAACTCTCATTCGTTCACACAATCTACATGATGTACTGTGAAAGCTACAGCCTTTCGGGCTTCAGCAGAAATTTCCGCCGTACCTCGTCGTCTGTCATGGCGGGATCACGTTTCGGCCAAGTAGTGGAGGCGCTTTTCAATCAAGGAGGGCCACCATAAGTATTCCACCGTAAGTCGTGAGAGGATAGCATCGACGCCGATAAGACCATGAGAGGCGCAATCGGCATTTTTCTTTTGAAGAAACATGTTGCCATGTAACGTCTAATGACAAAGTTTGAACTTCGGAGACTCGGATAGCAACATAAGTGTTCCATTTTAAGGGATGTTGTTTTAACCATGCTAATGTTATTGTGGAAACTGTCCATCCGTATGTCGGAACGTTCGACAAGGAGAGCGCGCGTCTTATCCAAGAGAGCAGTCGGCTTAACAGCACAACAGCGTTCAATTCGAGACGAGGTATACTGATGATTTTTACTGGAGCACCTAACCTTCGTTTTTGCACAAATTAAACTAACCTGAAAGTTAGAAATGGAGTGAATCACTCTTAAATATACAACAGCAATATAAGCACGATTCGACGCATCGGCAAATCCGTGCATTTCTAATGATAAATTCTCATTGCTTTGGCCGGTCCAGCGCGGAATGCGTACACGTGCCAAGTGCGGCAGATCATCAACGTATTCCATCCAACGTTGCACCAACTCTTGCGGTATTGGAGCATTTCAATCGTCTTTCAGCAGCCACAGTTCCTGGAGAAAAATCTTCGCATCAATAACTACAGGCGCAGCCCATCCTAACGGATTGTAGAGCTTAGCTATCAATGACAAGATTGAACGTCGAGTAGGAGTAGTCGCGACCGACAGCGTTATCAGAAAGTAAAAGATATCTTCTTGTGGCAGCCATGATAATCTAAGAATCTTCAACGTTTCATCTTTTGCTAAAAGATGATCACGAGATCTTGTTGGCTATTAGGGATGTCCTCCAGAAGACTCGGTGAGTTTGCCGCCCACTTCCGCAGTTGGAAACCTCCTCCTTTCATTAAACTGATTAGTTGGTTTCTCGTCTCATGCAGCTCGTAAATATTATCATTGTCGAAGAGCGTATCATCAACCTAAATTGAGTTTTCGATAATCGGGACGGCGGCCGGAAACAGATGTCCATCCATCGCAAGTTGCTTGAGAACTCGCATCGCTAGATATAGGGCAGGAGCTAATTCGTACGTAACTGTACGAAGTCGGTAATGCTGCAGCGAAGATTCAGGGGTCGGTCGTCAAAGGATACGTTGCAAATCAGTATCCAGGGGTTCTATCAAAATCTGGCGGAACATTTTTGCAATGTCCGCAGTATACATGTAACGCCATTGACGCCATCGGACGATTATGATCAACAGATCTTGCTGTAGCTTCGGTGCGACCAACAAATGATCGTTAAGTAATGTACCGTTGCGAGTCTTGCATGAGGCGTTAAAACAACACGTAACTTAGTAATGCTGCTTGATTCCCGAATCACAGCATGATGCGGGATGTAGACTGGTTTGAACGCTGTCTTCTCCGTTACTGGCTCCATGTGACCTAGGTCAAGATATTCGTGGAGAAAGCTGTCGTATTGCTTGAGAATTTCCGGCTTAGTTTTTAGTCTACTCTCCATTCGGGTATGCAGAGTGGTGGCGATCTGTAATGAATCGCCAATATCTATGGGTGGACCTTTTTTGAAAGGCAGTCGCACTATGTACCTACCTTCCAACGTGCGGGAGTGAGTAGAGACAAAATGTCTCTCACATTGCTCGTCTTCCTCCTTCAGAGGTAGCTTCTGAGGAATCTCCTCATCCTCCCAAAATTTGCGTAATAAGACATTGGTGTCGCACTCTGCAAAGCGATACGTGAGCCTTGTCCATATCGTACGGAGCTATGCCTGTAGGACCAGAAATGATCCAACCAAAGACGATTTTTTGAGCCATGGATGCGTCCGTCAGGCCCAGATGGGGATATTCATGAATATCGATGAGAATAAATTCGATCCAATCAGCAAATGGATTGGATGCTGGCTTGTTGGATCCGGATCCGCGAGCTCAAGATCGCTTAGATAGGGCCATGACTCGAAGGGCTGAATTTGTGAAGCCGCGTAAGATGTAATACTTGGAAGAACATATGCCGTTAACGAAATCATTGGTTCAGATTTGTTGCAAGGGGGCAATCCGAGCGAAACTCTTGCTCGCACACTACCGCCCTCAATCCCTGCAACGCCACTTATCGATACATGAGCGCGTTGTCGCTTGGTTCCCAACGTTTGATAGAGAGACTCGGAAATAAAACTGAGAGTCGCACTTTGGTCAATGAGCATGCGAACTTGAACACGGCGACCTTTCGCGGTGTGAAGATCTACCCATGCGGTAGTTAGAGCTCCGCAGTCTGCGGAACTTCCGCTTGTACGGTTTGAACATGTGCAACAATGGCACTTTCAGCAACGGAAGAAGTGCTTGCGACTGATTGCGTTTCCGAACCGCCGGTACTGGGCGCTTGCTTAACTATTGTCTTAGTAGTTCTGCCTTCCTCGGGATGTAATAGCACTCAGAGTGATGCGTGCGCCGATAATGCACACATCGCGATTTACTTGAACACTCGGCATGAAGTGACCCGACCGTAGACAATTGAAGCAGACTCGCTTTTTTCTAGCAAAGATACTGCGTTGCTCGACTGATAATGACAGAAATTTCTCACACTTTGCTAAACTATATGAGCCGGCACAATTGACGCAATTTTGAACCGATACATTATTAACAAAGGAACGTCCTTTATTTCGCAAATTATCGACAACGGTATTAGCTACACCCGCAAATTCGGAAAGCGAGTGAATACGGTTACTCAGGAATGCGTCCAGCTCTTTGTTCGAGGGATATTCCCTGATGTCGCCTAGTTTATCATTCCATTTTGCTCGTGTTTTTGAGCCAAGTTTCTCTGTCATAATAAACACTACGATAAGGTCCCAAACGCTGACTTCTCATCCCAGCTTTGACAAGGTTGCGAGCGCGACGGACACGGTGTCTCACAGTTTCTTTAACTCGGTTGCGGTTTCGAATTTTCCCTTCGGATGGCAAACGAACGACTGAGGATGTATACGGACTAATGCTCTTTTATTATCGTACTCCTTCAACAACATCTCCCATGCGTTATTATAACTGTTAGGAGAGACGTCAAATCTATCAAGTATCAACGCGGCATCACCGATTACACTCGACCTCAAATAGTAAAATTTTGCTATAGTTGTCATCGTTTTATTCGAGTGGACTAGAGATTGAAAAGTGTGACGGAATGTTTGCCATTCGGAAAATTTGTCCGAAAATGTCGGAAGTGGAATACGCGGTAGTGTTAACGAAAACGATTTCGTTCCATCGCAACATGCAGAGTCAGTACTAGAGTCGCATGCAGGACTTTCCGGTATTACAAAACTACTTATGGCTTCCTGAAGATAGTCCGCAGCTTCGTTGGAGGCGTCATCGGCAGCGAGAAATTCATCTGGAAGGAAGTAAAGTAGTTTCTTCCGGTCTTCAGCCGTCGCCGCAAGAGTGATCCTGTCATAGAGATGTTGAACTTCCTTCCAAAGCTTCTGTAAATCAACTAGAGGTGATCTCGTTTTTGAAAGCGTGACATTGACTTTTGGAAGCTTCTTATAATTGATGATGACGCGCTGATTGCAACGTTCTGATTCACAAGAAAGTTGCGCAGATCTTAACCATGGTTATTACAGGTAAACTTGCAGAATTGTAGAACTGGACGGTGATCCACTGAATCCCAAATACATTAGTAAACTCGTATGTATACGATACCATGAGAAAGCGCGACATGCGTGATCAGCGTGGGGCGCAAGAAAATGCTGGACCTTCGACAGCGTTCCTTAGACCGAGCACTTCAGCGCGAAAATTGCACTCAGGGTGCGAAGCAGCGATGCACGTATGGCACCGGCGTTACGTTTTCTGTTATGCAACACAGCTATAAGACGTTGTAACATTGTTCGACGACGCTGTCTTTGTTCTTTTTCATGAACTCGGTACTACTCTTCACTAGGCTCCGGGCTCCGTCTTCTCCAAGAGCGTGTATCGTGTTATGTGTCACGTGAGCTCCGAGTTTGAGAAAGAAAGCGATAGCGGCACGAGCGTGGCCTCTGATCCTCGTGATGATCTTTGCAACGGTCACTTGGTGACAACAGCACAAGAAATGATCCTTTATATCAAACTGTCCGTTTTACCAACAACACAATGATACACTCAAATATCAACGATCCGCGGATCCGGCTTGAAGGATCAAAAACAATGGTACAGCGCCTTCGATAAATTCGCGTAACACCGTTTAGATATTTATTTATTGCCAATTCGAGGAGAGTGTGTTCAGTAAAGATGAGAGTAGAAAACACAACAATCTTTTTTAATAATCAAACAAATTAACAGTTATAATATTTTAGATACTTGCAAAACACTGACTCTGTTCTTCGCCACTTGGTAATGACAGAGCAGTAACAATTTCACTTTCTTTTTTGATTCGACAACAATGATGACGGGCCGTTTATTTGCTTGTTACTCATATTGGATTTATGTTTGTTACACAGAGAATATTCTAAGAAAACATCGTCTATCAGAATTCTTAACATATATAAAGTATCTATATAAAGGAATTTTATATCTTTAAATTAAGTGCAAAGCAAAATATATGAAACAAACTGTCAATTCATAATATTAAATCCCAGATATTTCTGAATATATATATATATATATATATATATATATATATATATATATATATATATATGTATATATATATATACACGTATGTATGTATATATGTATGTATGTATATATGAATGACGAATTTTTTGCACAGATGAATGATAATTCAAATTAGTGAAAAATATTAGGGATAATCTTTATGAATGTTAAATGAGCATTTGAAACAATAAATAGAGATAGATTATTAGAGAAAGTATGCCAGTACGGAATTAGAAGAATGGAATTAGAATGGAATTAGAGATTAAGATAATATCTACAAAATTAAATAGCGCAAGTTACATTTAATAAATTATGTAAATTATTGTTAAATCCACAAAATATAGAATGTCATAAGAATCTATACTAAAACCTTCATTATTTATCATATATATAGATGACATAGTCAAAGTATGTCCAAAAAAATACAATATAAAAATATTCGCAGATGATACATTAATATATGTAACAGAGGAAAGCAATAAAGATAAAGAGGGAAACGGATATAGCATTTATTTCGATAGAAGAGTGAATGAATGAACATAAATGCAGAAAAAATTAAAAATGAATGCAGAAAAAATGAAATATATGATAGCCAAGAATACAAAGAAAGAACTGAGAGCTAATACTACATTGAAATGCTTAGATAGAAACTAAGATACACCATATGGTAATAATGAAATATCTAGGCATAATTATTGATCATCTATGGTTTAAGGATTACTATAATTATACGCTGAAAAAAATAGGAGAAAAGACAAATTTGTAAAATCAAATAGATAATTTTATATTTGTAGAGTAGAAGAAAGAAATTATCAGTGACAGGCTTCAAAGGTTTGTAATCGGCGAGGCCGATGTGTCGCGTCCAAAACAGGACAATCGCGGAAAGAAACTGTTGATGCTCGAAAACTCGCGGGACAACACGATTCATTCAGATTGTACGATAATATGTAGCGATTGACCGACAACGCTGAAATGTAGCGTTTGGATATATAAAAGACTACATTTGAACTACATGAAGAACTACATAAAGGACGATGGCAGCAGGGACAGGCAGAGAGTGTGTGAGAATAGAGCGAGAGTAGTAATAATAACAGTGAGAGTAGTCGAGTAATTGTAGAGTCGTGAATGGCGAAGTCTGTGGAGCCTATCGAACTAGCCTATCGAAATATCTTTGCGTTATACTTTTGTAAAGAAAAATAAAGAGTCTTTTTATTTATTGTTCCATCAATCCGAAGCGTTCAAAACCCATCATACTTAACAATTCCATCTGGATAGAAATATCCTACATATTTATATATAATAGATGCATTATATATAAAATAAATAATATTAATGCTTCATATCAAATATTGTACGACATTATTAATTAATATAGGTAAAACACAGCTTAATAAGTTACAGAAAACGCAAAATCGAATTATAAGAGTTATACAACATAATATTGTTGGACAGGATATTTATATAGATTGATAGAACAATAAATAAAAAAACTCTTTATTCTTATCTACGAAGATATAACGCAAAGATATCTCTCGATAGGCTGACAGGCTTCACCGTTCACGATTCTACATTACTCGATTACTATGCTCTCACACTTTCTATCTGTTACTCTATCACACACTCTGTTTTATCCCTGCTCCCGTCGTCCTTTATACACTCAAATGCGGTGCTACATTCCAGACTTGTCGGTCAATCGTTACATATTATTATACAGTCTAGACGAATCGCGTTGTCCCGCGAGTCTTCGAGCGGCAACGGTGTTTTCCGCGGTTGTCCTTTGTTTTGGATGCGATGTGTCCAAACACACGCGTTCACACAATGGCTTCGCCGATTACAAGTTTTCCATACGTGCTATCATCGCTAATCCTTTTCTTCTATCCTACACTCGGCCATCCTGCCTTGATATCCGCCCCGGATATCTATTAATCATTACTATTGTAGGATATATATATATATATATATATATATATA
>JAHMML010000092.1:60653-73528 GCA_020341155.1 Eciton burchellii | reverse complement strand
TTTGATAAAATCAATAATTCTATTTATACCACACTACCCGGTAACTTCAACTTGCACGGCTCTTCGTCATCTAGCGGATTATCTATCTATCTCGTTTTCGCGATAACTCGATGATTTTTTTTTCGCTTTCTACTAAATCCGCGCCTGCTTTGCTTCCGAATTCTATCTCTAATACTCAGATTCCAACACTCTTGGTCCAACAACGCCTTTGTTCCTGCGACTGAAAAGTATCTTTCTCTCTCATATGCTTGCCGGATAATTCGAGGCCTTAACGAAACGGACACAACAATCCGCAGATCATCACCTGAAAGGTATGCCACTCCTCGCAACATATACATCGATCTCTCTTGCCTTGGCAAAATAAAAAATTCTTTTGATATTAACGTCGTTCTGTTGCGATTTTTCTATGGTTAATACCTCCAATTCATAATTCGCACGTTTCTCCGATTTATACTCATTAATCAAACTCTCGGTTGTGTCTCGATGCTCAGCATTTAGTACATGCGTCACATCCACATTATTTATTTTGTTTGAATTTAAACCTAGCTGGCACATCTCGCGAACTTCTTTATCTTCCGGAACAGGCTTCGAAGCATTGATAACTTCTCCAACATTTATTGTAATCTGAAGAATTTCTAAGGTTACATTATCGCCTGAACGCTGCGAAATCGAATCTTTTCTTCTAACTTCGGGGCATCTATTCTAATATACTGTTCCGCGTGCATTAGATAAATATCGCCCCGGTATTGATAAGCGCCTCCATCCTCTGATCACCAATCGACACCTCCCCTACGCATTCCTCACGAATGCCTTGCACAACATCGATGACATCCGCAGCCTTCGGCTGCCCAACCCGGCTGCCGCAATCCGATGCAAAGCATGCATGCCCACCGCACCTGAAACATTCCGGTCCCTACGTCCTCGTCGGACAGTCTCCATCGATATAATCGGGCAGATCACAACTGAAACAGCTCCCCTTTCTCTGCTCGCTCCCTCCGCTCTCACCGTCTCTGTCCCTCTTCTGTCGCGATTAAAGCCCCTCCTCATCGCTCTCTGTCTCTTCTTTCTTGTCCCACAGCTCAACTTGTGCGTCTGGTGCAGGATTGGTACAACGTGCGGAATTAGTAATTGGTGAACGAATTTTCAATAATTTAAGTTCTCGTTTTAATATCTCCAATTCCATCTCAAGTATACGTACGTCTCGGGATTGCGACTCACTTAGACGCGTTACCAATTCACTCTTGCAATCTGTGTCGGACAGACCCAATCTCCTTAACTTCTCCCTCAACTCCATCACAGCTAGATTACTTGCATATCTGATACTCATATTGGCTGTTTTTTTAAGCTCAATATCTCACTCTTTCGCTGCCTCTACTCTCAACTCTTGCTCGTCAGCCCTCAGATTTCGACTTCTCAACTTGCAGCTCGCAGCTTGCAGCCCGCAACTCGCAATTCTCAAACTGCTCTTTACTCGTGGTTTCTCAATCTGATTGCGTCGATTCCGGATAAGACCCCAAAATTTGTAGGATTATTTCTATCCAGATATAATTGTTAAATATTATGGATCTTCGACACCTCAGATTGATGAAAAAACAAGTCAAAAGACTCTTTATTCTTCTCTACAAAGATACAACGCATATGTTGGCAAAGATATCTCTTGATAGGCTAGCTGACAAGCTTCGCCGTTCACGACTTTATAGTACTCGACTACTATGCTTTGTTCTCACACTCTCTACCTGTTACTCTATTACACACTCTGTCATACACTCTGTCTCGTTCCTGCTGCCGTCGTCCTTTATATATCTAAATGCGGTGCTACATTCCAGAGTTGTCGGTCAATCGTTACATATTATCATACAGTCTAGACAAATCACATTGTCCCGCCAGTCTTCGAACGTCAACGATGCTTTTCCGCGGTTGTCCTTTGTTTCGGAGGCGATGTGTCCAAATATGCGCATTCGCACATCGGCATTTCGCCGATTATAAGTTTTTCATACGTGCTACCATAGATTAACTACTAAACTAATAAACATAGTATTATATGGAGCAGAAGTATCGAAATGATACAAATATGAAAAAGAAGCACAAATGTACAAACTCCATGTAATAGGGAGCATTATTGAGAATGATGATGATAATAATAATAACTACAACAACAACAATAACAATAACAATAATAATGTAGCAATAATAACCTTATTCTTAAGATAGAAATTAAGACTAATTTATAACTTACAAGATTAACTGTAATTTATAAAATTGACTCAAAACAAGAATTTTAAGCATACTCCTTAATTCTTTTATATAAGATCTCTCTATTTTCTTTAATCCTTCAAATGTCCGATATTCATAAACAGGAAATTCGTTTCTTTATCTCATTTTATGATCTAAACAAATGACACAAACCTATGACACTATGAAACCAAACCTATATCAAAATATAAGCCCAACAACAATCAAATTACATAGAACAGCTTCAAATACAATATCGGCGGGCATTTTCTCTTTTTGAGTTGCATACACTCAACATTTCCTGTGTGATTAATTAATCACGATAATCAAAATCGAATTACCTAATCAAATAATGATTTCCGAGGCGAGCATTAACATCTGGTAAAGCAGTGAAATTTATTGCCCTCATCACGAAGTATCTGTGATCACACGCTATTATAATGAATCACATGTTAATACTCAAAAATGGCGAATAATAATAACGACAATAATAATAAAATAATGATTGCTGTAGGCCAGCTAAGTTACTAGCGATCGAGCTCCAGTAAACCAATGAATCAAAAAGAAATAATATTTGCAATGGCAAGTCTAAATATTATCGAGAGAGAAAGGGAACCTATTTTAGCACGATATAAAATAAATGATCTAAATTGTTCAGTATTTTCATTGGTAAACATTTATGATCTTGAGGAAAATGATGCGATTCATTAATACCTGAAAAGAGATCATACCCATTAGGATTATTTTCCGAAGATTATTTTCAAAGTTACAAACGCGATATATCACCAGAATGAAAGAACAAAATAATGTTAAAGGGAATAAACAGAATAAGATGCAGTTACAAAAGTAATTGCGCATTGCATAGTGTGGATAATGCACTATCTGTCAAATCTGTAATTAGCTAACAAAATACTTCAATTAGCATATTCAAATAAATATCTATATAAATTATTGTCTTTCCAATTATTTTTCAATCCTGATTTTTTAATTATAGATTTTCTAATAAAAAAATTATATATGTAGAAGTATTTTGGAGAAATATTTTCTTTTTTTCAGGATCAAAAAGAGTGAAGAAAACTAATTATAAATAGAGAATAAAGCGGAGAGAAGCAAAAGTAATTATTCTAACTTCTTTTTCTTATAGTGCCATATGCTGAATGTAGTGTGTAGGCGTTCACATGTTCATAATGTGAATCGTATCTTTTTCTGCACATCTAAATAAAATGGTAGCATCTGAGATATTACACCAGTTCCTAATGTTGCGGAACTATGAATAAAGTTAAAAGGATAAAGTTTGTGAATACATGATTATCCTGGGGAATAAAAGTATGCGAGAATAAAAGTTCCCGTTACTTTCGATGAGAGATGTCATTTTCGTCATCTTCAATGTTAGAGCTACAATTCCGCCCTTACTCGGTCTTTTCCCTTTTTTACAGTGTTCGGCCTAACACCTAATTCCCAACTAGGGGAATCTAATTTCTTTTTTTATCCAAATTTTTTTTATCCCTTTTTTTTATCCCAATATGATTACGTGGCTGTTCGTCGGCGGAAACCGATGCGGATTCACCGCGATTGTACTGTCGAAGACAGCAAACGAAGATACGAAGAAGGTAGAGACGTGCGAGTTATCGAGAAATTCGTGAGAAACGCGGAAACAAATGCATGTCGAGATAAACAAGTATGGCTTGTCATATCTGTTCCCCGCGTCCCCCGTTTCATCGTATTTCATCTCCATTATTATCGTTACATTTTCGTTGCATTCTTCTTACACTCTCTTGTAACTCTGATTTCTATCATTATGATTGATGCCAGAGTTTTATTATCTCGCTATCCGAAATTACATCGCATCTGACACTATTCCCAAATCTGGGCTTTGTCTGCCGGCACCTTCAATTACCTTCGTAACTCTCCTCATAATCGCTGTCGCTCTCCTCATAATCGTTATAAAGCGGTACGATGTAGGTCGTGCCAGAAAAGAAAGACCAAGTTATGTTCAATCATTAAAGTCGAAGAAGAGTGTGTTTCGTATTGGATCGAAATCGAAATCAGGTTTTTCGATTGTCAGGCAATCGATTTTGTCTTTCGGCTATACGTTTCTTTTATTCTAACAAAATATCCAATTATACAAAACGTGATTAAGTAAATTCAAGAATTTTTCTGATTAACAATATGAATGATTTTGAATAGCACGGTGATAATAAAATTTTTATTTCCATTATTTTCTAGTCATGGAATCTGAAATTATTATTGTGACCTATGATTTATCATCAAACATTATTATATTAAAAAATAAATAAATAAACGATATTACTAAAATTGTTAAGATTTCGAAACTTATGATATCATTTAAAAATATCAAAAGATGGATAAACTAAAAATAGAAGACGGAAATGAATGTAATGAAAGGAAAATTCAAAATATTTAATACTAGATCTTTTCAAATAGGGGCACAAATGGCAAAAAAAGTTCAGCAAGACTATTTCCTGTTAAACAATGAGGAAATATCCGCGGAATGGCATTGAATAGCGAGAATTCCACAGCGCGAATCATTAACTTCAACATATAGTTGTCGCAAGGAATACTCGCCGGTCAAGCATCGGCGGTTGGAAACCGTTTTATTAAATATTACCGTGTATACTCGGATGTGAATATTGAGGAAAATTGACGATGAGCTTTTGTTTTTTTTATTGTTGTAAATGATACAAATAATAATCCGATCACGGGACATGCATCTGTCATGTAAGAAAATTGAATTGAATTACTAAAGATTAGAATCGAACCAAACTAAGGAGTCCTATTCCTTTTATATGCTACTATTGGCCATTATTAACCACCTTTATCAAAAACAAAAGAAAGCATGATATTATTATTGCTAAAATATCGATGGCTTTGTCCGCTTTTGCGATACCATATTTGGCGCTCTTCCTTCCCCGAGTCACTCAATCCAACCAGGTCGAAAGATAAGCCACCTTATCGCACTTCAATGTCCAACGATTCCGATTTAAAATGCGACGGCGCGATTGAAGACGCCGCCAAAATCCGAATAATAAAAAATAGCAATTTGTAAAAAATCAACCTCAATATTTTGGAATTATATTTTGAATATATTAATTTATTTCATTTCGAAAAAGAAAAGTTTGTCGTAAAATCGAAAATATTTCTAAAACCCGAAATCTAATTCTGACTAAAAATGATAACGAAAAATTTCTCTTTCATAACAGAAATAGGAAATTCTGGAATAGGAGAATTTCAATTTTGCACGATAAATCAAGTATAAACATTTTGAAATGCGAAATGAATAGGTTCATATTGCTGGAATCAAACGGAATTTTATCTTGCAATAAGATGATGATCCCAAATATATTTGACACAGGATTTTTTAAGACAAATAAGATTAATATATTCGAATAATCCTTTCAAGATCTGGATTTGGAACCTATGAAGCATTTATAGAAAATTATGAAGTCAGATATGCGGAAGTTACTTGGAACTATTGAAAAAACTATTGAAGAATTAGAAAAGATCATTGGAAGTTTGGGAAAATATTAATCGTGAAATTTTAAATCATAAATCACGGATTTAAATTATCACATTGGAAGAGGACAAAAGCATTGATAAATAAAGAAAAGAATTATGTGTAAGATATAACTGTATTGGCAAAACTAAAAGAAAAGTTGAAAAATATATCAGAATATCGAGGGAATATTTGGAAAAAAAATTATTCTTTTTTGAATCGAAATTTAAGAATGATAGTATTTGAGAAAGGAAAAGAAGAAAAGAGAAAGCGATTTGAAAAAGGGATGGAAATAAGATAAAAAAATATAGAATATAAGAAAATAAAATATTTAAAGTATATATACAAAAAACACAGAAAAAAGCAGAAAAGCACTAAAAGAAGATTAAAAAAAAAATGTTTTTATTTTATTTAAAAACAGTTCAAGACAAAAAGGTCCTCGCTAACAAGGTTATACTATCCATATTATAAATTGATTATTTTTATTTTATTCTTTTATTTTTATGCTTTTTCTTTTTCTTTTTATTTTCTGTTTGTTTTTATTCTCTCTTCTTTCTCTTCTTTCTTTTCATTGAATCTACGACATGTGATTTCCATGAAGAATATGCAGATATAAAAGAGATTATTCAAAAAAGATTTATTTAAAAAGGAGAAGAAAATAAAGATGTTTATAAGTGCTAATAAATATAGTATTATATGGAATTATACATCGCTATCATACAGAGATATGAAAATAGATAAAATACATAAAAAATAAAATAAAGTTTGGAAGATTTTAGATTTGGAGACAAAATTTAACTATATTAATTATATTTAACTATATTTATAATAACGCAAACTAATTGAAATAAATCAGAAAAAAAACAGTGAAATATGAAAAAAAAGGCTAGAAATTTGAATAAAATAATCTGAAACTGTATGAAAGCTATAAAAAAATTAGTGAACAAGAAGTTAGCAAATAAGGAGAAAGGTAAAGGAAGAGACATGCTCGAAAATGAATGAATTAGAGTCGAAGAAACTAAATAAAGAAGAAAATAAATAAGAGAACAAAAAGACAAGAGAAAAATTGCAAGAGGAAAGATTAAAAAACGAAAAGACAAAGAAAAAAAAATATAATGAATTATATAAGAACATCAGAACTGATACAATTTTAAATATTTATAGTACGAGGAAAAGATGAAAAAGACGAGAAAAAAGAAATTTGATAACAAGATTCAGAATAAGAAATTAAATGACAGCAAGATGATGCTAAATACAGTTGAAAGATACAACATGTAAAAAAAAGGAAAAGAAAGAAAAAAATGGAATATATATTATATAAATATTGGCCATAAGAGTTAATTAAACAATATTTAATAAAAAAAACTGGAAAAATGAAGAGAAAAATAGAGGAAAGAAGAAAAACAGAAAAGCGAAGGGTAGAAAAGATAAGAAACAGAAAAAATAAAGAATAAAAGATTAGATATAAAAACAAAAGCATCCTTGCAGATAAGGAGAGGAATAAGAAAAGACTACACATAGAAAAGATACATATAGAATGAAAAGTTATATATATAAGTATAAATGAAGATAATAAAAAAGTTAATATACTGGATTTAGAAGAGAAATATATCGTAGAAATTGTGAGAGAATTACGTAATTATATAACTACATAATATAAATCAGAAGTCATCGTAAGCTGCAAGATATTAATAGATATTATTATATCTTATTAGGCAATGTTATTTTATAATAAATATAACAGATGAGAAAAATGAAATTTAAATATAATTATTCATATTCATCAATAAAAATTTATTATATCAGATCATTTATAATTTTATAGAAGAATAACATTTCTTATTAAATAACAAACACATATATTCATACATATATATCCAAATATAAAAAAAGAAAAGAAAGAAAAAAAAATATAAAGATGATACTAAATAACTTTTAAGATTCCATGTATTTAGCTAAAATAAATCAGATTCAAATAAGACGACATTAATCTAAATATTTTTATAACTTATAATAAATTTATAATAAAACATAATTTCTGTAACACATAAAACTCAAATTATGGAAAATTATGAAAAATTATGAAGAAATGATGAAAAAAATACTTGGCTTAAACACAATATAATATGCATGCGCATGCATCTAAAATGGGAACTTAATTACATAAAGAATATCAAACATATTTATATATATATATATTTTATATGTTCCTTTATTATTATCCTAGAAATTATTACAAACTGCTATATTTCGTCATATTTCGTAATATATGACATATTTAATAATACATGTGGCAGTTAGATGAGAGAAAGTCTTGAAGAGTATATATCCAGTGATATATGCAGTTATACAGAATTACAGATCCGTCAGATGCACAGGTCTTGAGGAATATTTATTTTTAATCTGCGTGGAATCGTGACGTTTCCCATAAGAATAGTTGTGAATATGTTAAGATGTTCCTTCATTCTATTAGCATCTTTTCTGGCAGAGTCTTTTTATTTCGTCTCAAACATATGGCACATTAAGATCATAATGTAATGTGTCGTTGGTGACGTACCATGGAGTATTGACGATAATAAAGATATTTGTTTCGATATCTTTGTAATATTTCTATATTTGAATTGGAGGCTATTGCCTCATACTTCGAGCCATAAGCCTAAAGAGATTTGAGAATTGCCTTATAATAACAGTTTGGTTTCAGTCGAGAGTTATGATTTACTGCCGACTACATTTTCTTCAGTTGAAATCCAAGTTATTTTCGCTTGGTRAATATATGTTGATAATGATGATATATTTCTTCCAATTTAGTCTGCGATCGAGGTATAGTCCTAAATATTTGATATCTTCARCTCGAGAAATTCTCAGAGCTACTGCTGTGCACGTCATTTTGAGACGTAAACATCATAAGTAGTACTTTGAATAGTAAACACCATGCATTGATTTTGACCCATTAGTTTTGATTCTCTATTTCCTTGAAGCTTTGAATATAAGACAGGTTTTCTTGTAAACGCAAGAACGCTTTTATATGATTGTTATGAGCTACAAGAATAGCTGTATCATCCGTATAGATGTAGAACCTAGAGCGACTGGAAGATCTGCGGTATGTAGTAGACAGAGTACTGGCCCTAATACACTTGAAGAACTTGAGGAACTTCACAGTTAATCTTTTGTAACTATCTGATTATTTCTCCATATTTAAAAGTTCTGTATAACAGATAGCATGTTATGTTTAGAAATTAGATGGGAAGCTGTTTTTAATTTTGTGAAGTAGTCCTCCGTGCCAGGCCTTGTCGAAGACTCATGAAATATCGAGAAAGACTGCCATCTGCTACCATATCGTTATTTATGCTTTTGACAATTCTATGTATCTATTATATAATTGCGCGCTTATGTCGGAAACCAAACTGATAATTGGAAATTAATTTATGCTTCTCTATTATTGAGCCTCGGGAATAAAAAAATCTCCAATAATTTCGACAGAACAGGCAGTAAGCTGATCGGTCTATTCGGTAAGTTCCGCAAATTTGCCAGTCTTCTGGATCATAATAATTTGCATTTCTATTTTCTATTGGGGAGGAAAAAACAGTGTCTGAGAACTTTATTCATATTTCTAGCAGTATCTGTAGGACCCGATTCATTGTGAGATCGTAGTCCGGCACTTCCTCTCGATTTAAATTTTTTATTACAGCTCATACTTCCTTAACAGTGAAAGGTTTAGTGGGGCTTACCAGGTGGAAACAGTAATTCGAGAATAGCTCGTTTTCCTCCTCTAAAGTAACCTCATGCCGGTTACGCTTAAAAATCTTGGGAAAGTGTATAGTGAATGTTTTGCCTTTCCTTTGTCATTTCTGATCCCTCTTGCGCCTTAAAGGCGGGTAATATGTCAGCGTTTCAGTCTCTTAATGGCTTTCCATAGAGAGCAGTTGCAGCGGTTGGGTTTATCTCGCTTAGATATTTTTGTATCCGCTCATTTCTTTCCAAGTCCAATAAGTTTTTTAGTGTTTCGATGTCTCGATTTAATTCGGTTTTCGATGCTGGACATCTCTTACTTTGTCACTGCTGACTTCCTTCTTTCTGCTAGTTTGTTTTTTATTGCAGACTGTTCAAGATTCTTATAGGCTTTATTCTTTGTCTAGAATTTTGGACACTCGGAAAAACCCAATGTAAGCAATGTGTCAAGCATGTGTCGATGATGAGTCCCAGAGTAASGGACATAGGTCGTAAACCGTTGCTGAAACAAAGAGTATCGYCTTTTYCTYGACAGTTAYCAGGCGCCTGTATCCTCATTGTTGCGCGAGACATTCGAGAAAACGGTCACTTGTACAGAGTAAGAATCGAAATACTATAACTGCTAATTCGTTTGCCAATTAAAGGAAGGTAAAAAGATAGTTATCTATGTCTCTTATCTTTACCCGTCACGCTATYCAGAATCGGCATAAATAAATATTTGAGCAGTGTGGAGCGAATTTATATCGAATTTATATCGCTCTAACACAGACGAATATTCAATATTGATATCTAGATTGCTACATGTCGACATTACGTTCCAAGTGACGTGTACGGCGTGGTTAAATCTTTCAACTGCGCAAACGATTGTCGGTTTTTAAGGCGATAAAGTTGTCAAGAGTAGTCGTCAATAAGTTTTGAAAGTAGAGTCATTTTGTCTTAGCGGTATGGAAAGTGTAAGATTTGTCTTTCCTCATTACTTTACAGTGATATTTACAGGAATAATTATTAGAGAATGGTCTAAGGAGAATTCAAGACAGGACTCGATACGGCTAAATCTTTAGGAATGCGCTTGATCATGCTAATAAATCAGAAATCTTTTTATTGTCAGTATAGTGTTTGTTGTTATGGCCAGTAAGTGGGTTCTCTTGTTGGAAAGATTGCCAAGCTCATGGCTTCAATCGCTTTGGAGAATTCCCGTCATTTGGGTAGAATCAATCTCGATCCCCTATGTATGTTCGGCATTATATTCACCTGTAGCGATAAAATGGTTGCCTAGGTTTTCAAAAAACGTTATGTACTATTTCCTTTTTACAACATGCTTCGGTAGTGAGTATATGATAATACAGAATCGGCAGAAATGATAATACAATCAGTCCAGTTTTCACTCGCGACACTAGTAGTCTGCAAGAATTCTCTTTGATATTTGTCAATTTCATGTCTAATACTTCTTCTTATGATAGGAGCAATTTCTTCATGGGCTTTATTGTCAAGGTGCATTGTGTACTACAATATGTACTCAAGAATACAGAAGTAGCTCTTGTTTGTAAAATGTGTTTTACAAATAAAATGTCTGTGTTTTGGCTGAAAATAAAAGTTTTAATTTCTTGCGAGTATTTAACCAGCCCGTTGACATTCCAAGTTGCTATTTTAAGTGTTCTCTGCATCATGTCATTTTGATGACAAGATTTGGCAGGATGTTAACGGCGGGATGATAACCTTACGCCTATCTTTTCCATGAACTCTTTCATCATATCTTGTAATTCTTCTGTAACGTTTGTTACAGACTTGTCCAGTTGTCCTGGATTTGGAGATATTATTTGTTTCTGTGTAGTCTGATTATTTTGGCATATAGTAGGTTACCTACTTTCAGTTCTTCTGCCTGAAGCATAGGATCTGGGCGCGTCTAGTTTGTATGCTTCCACATATAGTTTGTGGTTGTGATTGAAATGTTATCACTTTCCTCCATAATGCGGGGAAAAACCTTTTTTGTAGATCTTTACAGACCATACAATCTTTGTAGTTGGTTGGATGATTGCCTTCGCACAGCATGCATTTAACGTCCTTAGATTTTCGTTGGTAGTTGAAAATTGGATATTCTTTTGTGCACTTAAGGTTTCTCGCTTTATAGAAGCAAAAACTCATATGGTCATGACACTGGCAATTAATGCATTGAGGGATTTTATGTTTTGGATGTGGCTCAAATTTTATTTTGCAATGAAGTATAATGATCTAATTTCGTAGATGTCTTTATTATTATTCTTAGGTTTTAACTCAATATAGAACATGAAAAAAGCCTCACTGCCATGCTTCTTGATATTCCATATATTGGTAACTGTATATCTATGATCGTAAATTTCTTTTCTGATGTCGTGTACRTTCGATGACAGGATGCATGTATTTAAAGACAACTTCAACATTTTTTTTCTTCTTGCTTCGGTTTATATGTGTGGAATTCCGTATCCCTGCTTTTGATTCCCTTCTTTCGTTATGTTGATATAAGCAATGGAGTTTTGGGGCTAGATTTTAACTTGCTCATTATTTATAATTTTACTTTCATAATCGCGATTTCTTAGCAGTTGAAAGAATGGTTATATGTTGATGACTCTAGCAAAAAAATGGTAGAGGTTTGACTGTTTTTTCGTCTCTTTCGTTATCATTTAATCACCTCCTCGAATCCATCAAAACTATTATACGTATGTGTTTGCTTGTCCCTTGCAGGGGACAACTTACGAGACTTTATCAGTTTGGGGCTCTTTCGGTGTCTCTTTTTATCATTGATTTCCTTCCACGAGTCTTCCTCATTTATCTTCTGAGTGTTGTGTAGAATTCGTATTGGTGTGTCAGCATCCCTCGCGTCGTAGACAATACCCCGTTCAGTAGTTGATTCGCACGGGGAATCTTGTTCCGGTGTTAACAAAACTTTGATACAGAATTTGTGGATTTCCTAAGTTCACTCTTGTTATGCCTCTCTTGCTGTCCATGTAGACTGGTTTGCATTTTGCATCAGAGATAGTGGTATTCGATTGGATGTTGATCTCGCGGACAGTTCATTCGTCGGTATAGCCGTATCTATTTCACGTTCTGTCAGAGTGGAGATTCTGCTGGGATGTTTTTGTCTTGGTTTCCGCTTATCTCGATGCGCTTTGTCGAAACTCTTCATTTGCTGATTTGAATTCATATTCATAAACTGAGATGCCAGTAGCATGGCTGTGTTTACCCTAACACTCTGGTGAGGACGTTGGGTGATTGCTTACTGAGCATCGAGTAGAACTCGCTTATCCATTCCTGTCATGAACGGGTAAAAGAGTATCCGATCTCTTACACCCCTGTAGTTTCTGTCATATTATGTTTCACGTACCACAATTGAAGAAAATTGACAATTGTCACACACATGTTTACA
>JAHMML010000092.1:37515-60298 GCA_020341155.1 Eciton burchellii | reverse complement strand
CAGAATCGGCATAAATAAATATTTGAGCAGTGTGGAGCGAATTTATATCGAATTTATATCGCTCTAACACAGACGAATATTCAATATTGATATCTAGATTGCTACATGTCGACATTACGTTCCAAGTGACGTGTACGGCGTGGTTAAATCTTTCAACTGCGCAAACGATTGTCGGTTTTTAAGGCGATAAAGTTGTCAAGAGTAGTCGTCAATAAGTTTTGAAAGTAGAGTCATTTTGTCTTAGCGGTATGGAAAGTGTAAGATTTGTCTTTCCTCATTACTTTACAGTGATATTTACAGGAATAATTATTAGAGAATGGTCTAAGGAGAATTCAAGACAGGACTCGATACGGCTAAATCTTTAGGAATGCGCTTGATCATGCTAATAAATCAGAAATCTTTTTATTGTCAGTATAGTGTTTGTTGTTATGGCCAGTAAGTGGGTTCTCTTGTTGGAAAGATTGCCAAGCTCATGGCTTCAATCGCTTTGGAGAATTCCCGTCATTTGGGTAGAATCAATCTCGATCCCCTATGTATGTTCGGCATTATATTCACCTGTAGCGATAAAATGGTTGCCTAGGTTTTCAAAAAACGTTATGTACTATTTCCTTTTTACAACATGCTTCGGTAGTGAGTATATGATAATACAGAATCGGCAGAAATGATAATACAATCAGTCCAGTTTTCACTCGCGACACTAGTAGTCTGCAAGAATTCTCTTTGATATTTGTCAATTTCATGTCTAATACTTCTTCTTATGATAGGAGCAATTTCTTCATGGGCTTTATTGTCAAGGTGCATTGTGTACTACAATATGTACTCAAGAATACAGAAGTAGCTCTTGTTTGTAAAATGTGTTTTACAAATAAAATGTCTGTGTTTTGGCTGAAAATAAAAGTTTTAATTTCTTGCGAGTATTTAACCAGCCCGTTGACATTCCAAGTTGCTATTTTAAGTGTTCTCTGCATCATGTCATTTTGATGACAAGATTTGGCAGGATGTTAACGGCGGGATGATAACCTTACGCCTATCTTTTCCATGAACTCTTTCATCATATCTTGTAATTCTTCTGTAACGTTTGTTACAGACTTGTCCAGTTGTCCTGGATTTGGAGATATTATTTGTTTCTGTGTAGTCTGATTATTTTGGCATATAGTAGGTTACCTACTTTCAGTTCTTCTGCCTGAAGCATAGGATCTGGGCGCGTCTAGTTTGTATGCTTCCACATATAGTTTGTGGTTGTGATTGAAATGTTATCACTTTCCTCCATAATGCGGGGAAAAACCTTTTTTGTAGATCTTTACAGACCATACAATCTTTGTAGTTGGTTGGATGATTGCCTTCGCACAGCATGCATTTAACGTCCTTAGATTTTCGTTGGTAGTTGAAAATTGGATATTCTTTTGTGCACTTAAGGTTTCTCGCTTTATAGAAGCAAAAACTCATATGGTCATGACACTGGCAATTAATGCATTGAGGGATTTTATGTTTTGGATGTGGCTCAAATTTTATTTTGCAATGAAGTATAATGATCTAATTTCGTAGATGTCTTTATTATTATTCTTAGGTTTTAACTCAATATAGAACATGAAAAAAGCCTCACTGCCATGCTTCTTGATATTCCATATATTGGTAACTGTATATCTATGATCGTAAATTTCTTTTCTGATGTCGTGTACRTTCGATGACAGGATGCATGTATTTAAAGACAACTTCAACATTTTTTTTCTTCTTGCTTCGGTTTATATGTGTGGAATTCCGTATCCCTGCTTTTGATTCCCTTCTTTCGTTATGTTGATATAAGCAATGGAGTTTTGGGGCTAGATTTTAACTTGCTCATTATTTATAATTTTACTTTCATAATCGCGATTTCTTAGCAGTTGAAAGAATGGTTATATGTTGATGACTCTAGCAAAAAAATGGTAGAGGTTTGACTGTTTTTTCGTCTCTTTCGTTATCATTTAATCACCTCCTCGAATCCATCAAAACTATTATACGTATGTGTTTGCTTGTCCCTTGCAGGGGACAACTTACGAGACTTTATCAGTTTGGGGCTCTTTCGGTGTCTCTTTTTATCATTGATTTCCTTCCACGAGTCTTCCTCATTTATCTTCTGAGTGTTGTGTAGAATTCGTATTGGTGTGTCAGCATCCCTCGCGTCGTAGACAATACCCCGTTCAGTAGTTGATTCGCACGGGGAATCTTGTTCCGGTGTTAACAAAACTTTGATACAGAATTTGTGGATTTCCTAAGTTCACTCTTGTTATGCCTCTCTTGCTGTCCATGTAGACTGGTTTGCATTTTGCATCAGAGATAGTGGTATTCGATTGGATGTTGATCTCGCGGACAGTTCATTCGTCGGTATAGCCGTATCTATTTCACGTTCTGTCAGAGTGGAGATTCTGCTGGGATGTTTTTGTCTTGGTTTCCGCTTATCTCGATGCGCTTTGTCGAAACTCTTCATTTGCTGATTTGAATTCATATTCATAAACTGAGATGCCAGTAGCATGGCTGTGTTTACCCTAACACTCTGGTGAGGACGTTGGGTGATTGCTTACTGAGCATCGAGTAGAACTCGCTTATCCATTCCTGTCATGAACGGGTAAAAGAGTATCCGATCTCTTACACCCCTGTAGTTTCTGTCATATTATGTTTCACGTACCACAATTGAAGAAAATTGACAATTGTCACACACATGTTTACATGTGTATACATGTTTACACAACATGTTTACAATGTTAAGTAAGCGTGAATGTGAGAAAAGCATTTAGTCTAATCAGTCTTACTTGACTTTAGAGATTAGTTTCGTGCGATGCATTTTCTCATCTGTGTTGCTGAACATCTGATCAAACCATCAAATGTTACAACGGGTTCACGAGATTGAGACTTTCGGTATTGATAGTTGTGAGATGGAACAAGTATATCATAAAATTCAAAGTAAAAATCGGCAGCAACTTGCAGGATATATAATACGTATTTCTAACTTAAGATTAAGAAAAGTTTTATATATTAGTTTCATCAAATAAAAGAGCATTTTCTATTATAAAGATTTACAGAAATGTTATGTTATGCTACATAAGACGCATTTTACATAACATATCTTATATGATAAATAATAAATAACTTGCCTAGTCCGTAATATATTTCCCAATCTGGTAAAACGGATATCTTTTCGGCTTCCGTATATGCATCTATTGCACGTTTATGGCTGCCTATTATCAATCTGCACAATACATTATACATTTATACACATACACACGCACACGCGCACGCGTGCGCGCACATACACACATATATATTTTTTAATTGCGAATAGCCTTCTATTAACGTTACTTACAATGATTTCGCAATTTGCTTGATATTATCAACACTCGTTGAATTCACATTATATGCGGCTTGAAAACAATCCAATGAATCTTGTATTTTTCCTTCCTTTCTGAGAATTAAACCCTATAAAAATAAAGTAGTTTATATTTATCATGATACAATTGCATAACAAAAGAAATAATTAACACTTATTTCTCATGATTATTACTTATATATAAATTTATTAAAACTTTTTTTGAATTTCGGAATGGAATAATAATTATGTATTTGCTTTTATATTTGTCAATTACATGCATTTATCTCACCTTCAGATAATTAGCATATTCGTGACCATCGGATTTCATTAATTCTTGCTCGATAAGTAGTTTGCAAGCGCTATATTCATGTCTCGCATAATGTCGGTATAATAACCAATTACGATTTTCTATAGCTGCTATATTTGGAACTGCACCATGTAACAATAAATGATAAAAAATTGGTACTTTCTTAATTCTAACTACAATTGAATTGCAATACACTTTAGAAAATATACGCGAAATATGTGAAATAAAGATTTGAATCACAATTTTTATTAAAATTAAATATATTACTCTAAAAAGTTAAATAAAGTTAGATAAAATATAATCAATTGTATATGCTTTTGAATAAATTTTAATTGTATTAAATATTGATTTTTTTCAGATAGAAATGATAACAATGTAGTTATAGATATATAGATTTTAAAGTTTTAGAAATAATTTGTATTACTTATTTAAAAATACATGTTATTTCTCTAAACATGATTTTCTAATCATAAATTTTTTAAATTATTTCTCTTTAACTATTTTAAAAATATTTTTATAAATATAAATATAAGAAACTTATTAAAAAATGAAAACTTTATTAATAATTATAGATAATTATTCCTGTTTCAAAAATATATCTACATTATTTACATATTTACATATATATCGTGATTAATCTATCAATTAATTGTCTATTACTTATTTATACTTCAAAATAAATTTGCGATACATAATATATATAGTCAGGTGCATTAATACCATCTGATTTTTGTTATTTTATGGACATAGGAATATATATAAATAGAATATATGTTGGCAACATAGACAGAAAAGATCTTGAGAAGCAAGGAAAGATTAAAGATATTACGATTATAACTTGATACTATTTGTTTCTGATTCACTTATCTATTATAATTATTAAAAATATAAAAAATTAAATGAAATGTAAATTTAGAAAAACAAGAAAGTTGTTTTCATATTTAAATAATAATAAATTTAATAATACATACGTTTATCTTTTTTTATACATGTGTATATGTGTACGTATATGTGTTTATATATATGTAATTACATGATAATAGAATATTTAACTATATAATTTATGTAATTTATGTCATCATATATTCATTATGTTATTGTTATTATATGTTATCATATTATTATATTTTTATAACTATGATAATTGATTTAACCTTAGCGATTGATAATAGTAACTGTAATGAAGATCGTAATAATAACTGAATTATTTAGTCTAACTTAATCTAATCTACACATTCAAAGAGAGAGATAGAAGGATGTATCAAAATTGTGAAAGAGTTAAGTGAATGAGTGTTTCCTTTGTTTCTAAGAAAATTCTGATTAAAGTTAAGCATATGATGAAATATACAGTAAGTATTAGAACTATGCACAAGCAAAAAAAAAAGTGATATAACTGAGCAGAACAATAATACTTTTTTCTATTTTTTCAAGGAAAATCGGAATTTTTGTGATATGCGTATGTATACGTATATATGAGAGCAAGAGATTGTCAATTATATTTTTGTAAGTAATCAGTATATTTTAACATATTATTATTGTTATTCCTTTAAGCAAAAATACTAATAACTATGCAATATTCATTATATATAATAATAACAAGATTTTTTGAACTTTAATTATTTATTATTATTTATAATTTGAACATTGCCATATAATTTTCTGAATGAAATGCAGAATGAAACAAACTTGATAATCTTTTCTGATTAAATGTCATTTTCATTTACGTGCTCCTTGTTGATGCATTTTGTTTCCACTAATAAAACTTTGACGATCAGAGAAAAGATAATATTTCTTTGCAGTAGCCTGCTTGGAGATTACAAGAAAATAGTCAAGCTAGAATGCTTTTACTAAGTTAAGATGTTTTCAGAAAATTAGAATGCTGCCAATAATTCGTATGTCTGAAATTTATTATTGATAGATGAAATGTAACGAATAGATTTATATAAATAAGAATTTTAACATCTGACATGATTAAAATTCGTATAAAAAATATTAGAATATTATTAGGATTCTTCCAATTATGTTAAATAGAGAAGAAGATAAAAGCGTATGATATCAATATCTTAGGGTTGAACTTAAATGATTTGACTAGAATTTCTTACAGAAAACAGATCGTTATTTATATAATGATTTTAAATAAGTGCAAGACCGTAATATTTTTTTATAGGAATCATCTTCTATCGAAAAAGGAATCTTTATTATAAATATATAGTTTTGTATCTTTGAGAAATTATTCTTTTTCTAGTACGTTGAATGTAACGTATAGGCGTTACAATTTAGATATTTATTGCACAATGCAACTCTTCTTCTGCATGCTAAATAAAATGGCAAAATAAAATTTACGAATACGTGATTGTTCTGGGGAATAAGAAGTTTTTTCTTCCGTAGGCATCGTAAGTTCCCATTAGTTTTAATGACACTAAAAGATGCTATTTCCTTTACCTTCGATGTTAGAGTTATGACAATCATACTGGGTCGGATACAATATCCTAATACTTTTTATGTGATAGAAGAGAGAGAATGAGTATATTCAATCGTCATAGGGAGAGGGAGATCCTCGTCGAGGAGGGAAGAGTTTTACACTTGATCAATGCTAGAAATCGAACTCAGGTCTTCCGATTGTCAGGCAATCGCTCTCTTGATCATTTCTCTTCTTTTATGAGCTTTTATGCTTATATTATGAGAAGTTATATATCTCCAAAAATTATGTTATCTTTTTTATGGATGGGGACAATCATTTACAATATTTATTATAATTCCAATATTTCCAAAATTTTGTTTTACTTATTTTCTTATCTTATTTTAAAATTCAATTTTTCGTTTTGAAATCTATAGTATCCTATATGTATTTATAGTATCTATAGTATCTATAGTATCCATAGTATCTGTAATCTATAGTATCTATAGTATTCTATATGTATATGCCATGTAACACCCTGCTATATATATTTTTATTTGAAAACTATAAATTTTACGAAAAAGAAATAACAAATGTTTAAAAAAAATCAAGTTTCTAACAGATATTTTTAGATGATCATATCTCAATTTATTAAAAAATTTTGATAAAAAAATTAAATAGAAATTATTTTTATTCCTTTATGATATATAAAAGTATTTATTACTTAGTACTTTATTATTTAGTATTTTTATTAAAGAAAATGTTCATCAAATTTCATTTTTTTAATTTCTTTAAAATTCGAAAAAAGAATTTAATTTTCACTTCTGTCTTTGGAGGAATGTAATTCCTCAATAAGAGATATCAAAATATTTATATGAATGTTTATATGTTTATATAAATGTTCAGATGTTTATAAGAAAGATGTGTTTTAATTTTCGACAAAAAATCATTTCCACAAATGTTTCGTCCTTAATTAAGATCATACTGTATCTTCAGGCAAACAAATTAATGAGAATATAAGTGGAGCAATTGGCATAGATGCTAAAATCATTTTGGAAAATTTAATTAAATGGAATGCTGTTTCTGATCACATTATTACTACATGATGTAGATTTCGTTATATATTTTTTATTCAGTATAATAAATTTATATGATATAATAAGTTTCGTGAGAGAGATTTTAATATGAAAAATCAATCACGTTTTGGATCAGCTATTAAGAATTTGAATTGAATAAGTTGCAGAAACTATGAAATCGAAATATAGCATAAATTTAAAAGAAATTTGCAGAATAAGTGGGAATAAAAACAATGTTTCTGATTGTTTATATCAAATGAGAAAAATTCGGAAAGTGAATGCCGCTTAGTAAGAAAACAAAGTGCGTTAGTACAATATCACTTTATCATCTTTAATCTTAAATATACTCAAACAAGATGTTTTATATCAAATAATTATAAGTTAGTTAAGTCTAAAGTAGATTTTACAACAACAGGAACAGAAAATAAATCCTAATTAATTGATACTATTCATTGCTAAATCTAATATTTATGCCAAGATTCTACTTTATATTTGATGATATTGGAAAAATGTGTTATATTATGAGCTATTGAAAATTGGTAAGATAATTATAGCGGATTACAAGTAATCCAGGATTACCAGTAATTCATCAATTCAATCAATTTAATTTGAGTAATGCATTGGAATAAAAGAGGCTATTTAGTGGGCAAAGAAGCCGTGATCATCGTGTTGCATGATAATGCACTACATGCTAAAAGTAAACAAATTATCTTCGCAACTGAATCTTGAACAGAAAATTTATCTGTATAGCATATCATCAGAAATTATCCTTTCCAATTATCATCTATTTTGGACAATGCAGCAGAATATTAATTAATATATATTTCAGAATAAAAGAAGAAATCCAAAAAGCTTTTATCGCTTCAAAACTGGTGAACATTTATTGGTAATTTGTAAATTATTTGAAAGATGACCTAAAATCATCAATAAGGAGGAAATTTTAATTGAGTTCTTTTTATTTGTTTTGAAATAAAGATTGAATTTTGCCAATTTAAAAAAAAATCTGAGAACTTCATAATATATACTATTAATATATCTAGACTAAGCATTCATATAATAGATATGATATTCTAAAATCTCATAAAGCTAACTAGTTGATAGAACTGATAATAGATAAATAATATAGATATCCTTTTTCTTTTTTAAATTAATGGCTGTTATTAAGAACCTGCTATAACAGGATTTCATATATAACTTCTAATTAATTTAACTTATTATATACAATATAATAGTATTATATTGTAATTATGTACAAATTACGAAAATTCAAGAAATAAAAGAAAAATAACATTATAAGTTACGAAATGACGAAAAAAAATAGTTCTGAAATTGGAACTATTTTTTTGAAAGAAAAATCTTTTATTTTTTTTTAATATTACTTAATATACTTTATTTACTTAATATACTTTATTTTTTTTAATATACTTTTTAATATTATCAATTATTTTTCTGAGTAAAGCAATCTCTAAGGAAAATAACATATACTGAAGAAAATAATATATGTTGTCAGCTTTTATCTTGTGATTTGAAATAGTGATTCGAAATAGTGCGAAATAGTGATTCGAAATAGTAGCCGATTTTTTTAAGTCAAGTGCATTCTCTACGATAACATTTCCAATTTAGAGATCTCATTATTGAGTTGATCTCCTTTATCACTATTTCCCTTATCAATGTATATCAATTCAAATCGAAACAAAAAATTAAAAAAAAATTAATTGTAGTGTTTCAATAGTGTAAAATGCAATACAATATAAAAAATAAGCCGAAGAATACAATGTATATGTATTAAAATTTAAATAGTATACATTAATACTTATTTTTAAATAATCTAATTTTAATATTTTCAAACATTTTATATGCTTATCTCTTCTTAAAATAAAAAAAATTAGCAACGTTTTCCTCTGTTGAAACATTCTGAATATTAATTAATTTTCATTTTTATGCTTCTCTTAAAAAATGAAATCTAATATTTATATTTTCTTTGGTTTATTATACTTTGTTTATATAAAACACATTTTGATTGGTGCTAAATATGGGTACAGTTTTCTTAATACAAAATAAAAAATATATTTTTTAAATTAATTTTCTAATGTATAGGATTTTTTTGCATCCGATTATATATTTAATCTCTATAGATAATACAACTAATTTTTGATGTCAAGAAAACTATATAATCAGTTATTTTATTATAATAATAATAATAATAATAATAAGAATAATGTTTTATGCAATCTTTGATTATCAATGTCATTGATCAAGTCATCTACAAATGTTTTTAGACTTTTATAAAAAGTCAAATTTTACAAAATTGTACAAAAACCTTAAATTATTTTCAAACACATGCTTTGCAAAATGCCAAAACTCTTTTTAGGATTTGCGCTGATTTAATACTATGGCTATAAAAGTTATATTAGATCTAGCAGTATTGGATAATAATAAATCAAATCTATATTAATAATTTATAGCACATTGTGCATTCCAAATTGCTTTTTTGTCATTTCTTTATTTTCGCATGTGAATTTGAGTTTTAAAGATGAATAGTTCAGCATAGAAAATTTCAAGATTTCTCTGATACACTTCTTAAGCGAGATTTTAATTATATTAATACGAAGATTTTTCTCCATCTTTAATCCTGAAATTTTATTTAGAAATTTCAAATCTTTCACTTTAAAACTTTGTTTACTAGATTGTATACTTTCTATACTAGATTTAGTATACAATTTTTTTTATATCTATTTTTATGGATATTCGTTAAATTGAGGAAAAAAAATGAATTTTTTTAAAAAATCGATTTATTTAATTTAAAAATCATTTATACAATATTAATAGACATTACATTTATTCAACGCATTTTTTGCAGATGTATTCAATTTTATATATACATTTTCTACAAATGATCTTATATTTAATACAAATGTAATGCTGGTAAAGGATTAACGACAATGTATACGCGATCGGTAATTTAGCGTGACGTAAATTAAAGAAAGATAGACGCTTCTTAGAATGGGCCGATTTTTATACGTTTATTGTCATTCGTTAATGAAACTCTTTTCATTATACAAATGATCATCTTTTGATGCGCAACATATATATATTGATATATATAACTATTACTATTATTTATACGATAACTATTTTTGTTGAATATCCTCCCAAAGAAAATACTCAAATGTTTGTTCGGGGATTTCATCACTGTTCATCGTATCATGTAAACTTATTTATTATATATTCTATCATATTTCTCTAATTGAAATTTCTGAATGTTCACCTTATTTTTTTTATTATTTTCGAGGAGAGATTTCCCTATAAATTTTGGGGTATCAGTCGTAATAGTATCAGTGATAAATTTTTCGTATTAAACCTGTAAAATCATGCCAATTTTTCGATTGAACGAAGTTCAAATCGAACTTGAAAAATATCTGACATTATCATATGTGAAATTATCGATTTTGTAAATGTTATTAGAAAAATATCATTATAGGTAGAAAAAGGTCATGGTAGAAAAAGAATTAAGAATCAATGAATTCTACGTTGATAAATTGAAGATTTGAGAAAATTAAACTTGCAAGTCAGTATAAATAGAGCTAGTGAAGATCAGTTACTTTAAGAACAACTATTCCCAAACCAATGCGTTCAACAAAACATAGAGATGAAAGGAAATCAAGAAAAGTAAGTGCGAATGAACATGGTGAGAATAATGAAGATATTGATTGACAGCAATAGCAAAGAAGATAAGAACGATGAACAATGCAATAACAATAGTAAAATAATAGTAATGAAATTTTCTCATTCAAAGATATCGAGAATTCCTCACCAATTTTTAGTAGTGATAGAAAATAAAATGTATGAAAATGATTTGAAGAATTCAAGGAAACCTCTGAAATTTATCAATAGATATAAGCGCAAAAAATAATGCCAAGAAGTTATTACATGGATCAGTCAAGTTATTCGTGAGAATAATCGTTATTCTATGAGAAATGTACAATGTTATAGAAAAAATTTAAGAAATTTTTAATAAAAAAATTTGCGAAGACAATTAACAGAACGGTGCGTAAGGAGTTAGCACAAACGAGGAAACAGAATGATGAATCATTGGGGCACTCGCCGATTAAAATCAGCCAACTTTACATTACACAGAATACTTGAATATAGATTTGGATAATAAAAAATACCTTCAAGTTGAGTTTTGCTCGGTTCAATCTACAATATTTACGCTATATACAAAAAGATATCTATTCACTAGCTCGCTATACTTGATATCCGCGATATAAAGTAGCAATACTTAACGTCCATCTTGTACTAATTTGAACTGTACTCTTAATAACACTCGAGGTCTTTATTAGCAACAAACGCTGTAGAAATAAATAAACCAGTAGCTTTCGACTATTTGTTTGCTTCTATTTGTTGTAACAAATGGTGTTATCGCTTATTGTTAGGGACAATCATATTCCAACTGTTATTTCTCTCCCATTCTCTCCGAGTCCCTCGGAGTTCTTGAGTTCAGAGAAGTTGAGCTTGAGTTCGTAACATCGTGACAATTCTGTCGGGCTCCCGTTCTTGGTCTCAATTTCTGAATTAGATTCGATATGCGACAGAAATCCAAACACCATGGATATGTATATCGCATGATAGAACTTGTTGGTTATGCGGATATCGAGCTTGAAATCAAAATCCAATACATTATTGAAGGAATTTCACATAAACAGATGAACAAAACTATTTTATGTAATGTACAAAATTAGTGATTTAGTAAGAAAGCAGCTGACATAATATGAAGTGACGAAAAATAGTCAAAGATCCAATCAGAAGAATCAACTCACGATATTAGAAAAAAAATACAGCAAGAAATATCACGAGCGTAGTGTAATAATTGCGGAGAGAGAAATTATAGAGCAGCAGACTCTTATCTATTCGTTCAAGAATAAGAGTATTTCCCGTGCGAAAGTCATATAGCAGCCCATTGCAGAAAGCAAATAAATGGATGTGATCAATAGATGTAAAACTGGTAAAATGCGATCAAAAAATATATAAGACTATAAATTAGTTATTAGATATAGATAGCGATCTTCATTTGATAAAAGCGGAAGAGTATATCAGATTAAGATCTCCATCGCTCATTGAATCGACAATTTCGTCTAAAAGTTTGTGTAAAGAACGTGTATTGATATTAGGAAGTTTTATCATTAATGTAATAATAAAAGGTAATGATTATCATTTGATAATAAATATAGTCTTAGATAGATGCATAAATCATAGTTTATTTAAGATTCAAAATTATTAAAATATTATGAATATTAAATTAATAAAAATAATACAATAAGAGTGGTGAGATGTAATAGTATAATACTAAATTCGTTCAAAATTTTCGAAGTGCCAAAGGTTTTTAACATAAATATAAAAAAGAATATATATAAAATAAGCAATCGGCGGCAGATTTGAATTGATAGTATTAGAGATTCGGTAGTTAAATATGAAATAGATTTGATAAAAAATCAAAAGAAACTAAGAATATTAAAATGCGTATTGAAATGCGAAATACTCGTGTATCAACTTCCGCAAAAACTCTGCCGAAAGATTCAAGTGAACAATCAAATTAGCATAGATTTGAAAGAATCATGCCTCACTTCGATCCTTTAATAGAAATTTTTCCAAAATTATGTTTTTCCATGAAGATAAGAATAGTATTGTAGTACAGTTATCAAATGCGCAACAAGATGATGTAGTTTTGAAATTTATTGTCGAATCAGTTTTAAATGGAAGTTGCAATGATTATATTTTATGAAATAACATTTCGTATGAGAATTATAATAGTGATATGCCTTTCGTGATTCTGAAAGCAATGCAAGTAAATGTCATAAAGAAGACACATGAAAAGAACCATTTCGGAATGAGAAATATAAAACAACTTTCGAAATGAAATTTTGGTTTACAAACATGCGTGAAAAGAACTTTTATTTTTTAAACTTTTTTCGCATTGCATTTGTATTATATAAAATTGGATTATTAATAAACTCTTGCTGTTTAATAATATTGTTATGCTCATATTAAATGTGTATGCTCGTTTTGGTTGTAGCACTTATGTAGGAATTAAAAAAAAGACAAAGAAAAGGAAGAGAAAATCAGTATTATAAGAAATCATTAATAGTAGGAAATTGATATGGAGTGAAAAAAGAAGAAAAAAACGACAACATATAAAAGTTCTGAAGTCGAAATGAAATTGAAGTTCGATGTTTTGAACAAATTATTCTACCTGTATGAATTCTTTACGCAGTTTTCTTTGATATCATGAACGAATGATTGTGATACATCTGTGAAAATTATAGATTTAGCTTGAGGAGGAAAGCACAATTTCCGATGCGTTAATAAAGGCATAAAGGAAATATCGAATCGCTACAATTTACTAAAGCAAAAATTATATTAAACTTTCGCAGGAAGCGAGGTCATTCACGACATCATTATTTTATAAAATTTACAAAATAAAAGCAGGGATTTGAAGAAGATTTCTTTGAACTTTGAATTAGATCATCTATCTAAAATTAGTCTATCCAAAATGTTCGCATAAGATGCATAATAAGATGTTGCTGTTTTTAATTAATTATATTGTCAGAAAGATTAAGTAAACGATACAAAAGATTTTTCTTTAGAATTTTAAAAATAGAGATTAAATATGAACGAAAACTGTTGAAATTATCAACAAAAATAATTTTTCTAAGAAAACCAACGGACTTTTTATTGGCAGCAGATTAAAAAGAATCGGAAATAATAGTGCTAAATTTAAGATGATCGAAAAAATGACGAGGGATTTGGGAAAAAACGAATTTGGAAAAAGAAATGAAAAAGAAAAAGGAATCGAAAATAAGAAATTAAAGAAATTCAATAAAAATACGAGTTTTCTTCAAATACTGATAGTTCAGAAACACTTCCGATCAAAATGTTTGATGAAAGAAAATAAATTTTCTTCAAAAGTCTTTATTCAGACGGATAAGATGTCGGGTTAGACATCTTAACTTTCTCGTATATAAAATTCCTTCCACAATTTTCTAGTTCCCTTATTGAAATTTTTGAGCGTAATGGAACATTTAAATTCTTCGCAAAAACACCGTATATTTCGTATATTTTTGCCTATTTATATTTTCTATATTGATAGGGAATATAGTTGTTGGAAATTATGATTCTATATAACATTAAATTAAGTTGAATGAATTTTGTTCTATTAATCGTTAACCCCGCATAGGGTTTCTTTGCACAGATAAAATTATTGAGGTCATTGAAGAATTTAATAATTCTTGAATTTCACTAGCAGTTCTAATAGAGAAAAAAAATAGGATTTTGTTTCTCGATTATTTTTTACTTAACTATCTGCAGATCTTGAGACTGAATGCAATCATGGTTAAAGATTTTTACTTTGCCAAAAATCGATGATATTTTAGCAATTCTTGATTTTCTATTCTAGATTTGAAGAGGAAATGTTGATAAGTTAAGAATCTAAGAATAAAGAAATGATTTTTTAATTTTTTTCTGTAGAAATTGGTCTATAATAATTTATTTTGATGTCTGTGCAATTTTTTGTTCGAGTACCTGATGGAGGGAGATTAATTTGTAAAATTTGTTTTATTTATTTAATCGATAATTTATGAAATCATCTTTGAGATAATAATATAAAATTTAGAAAAAGCTTTCTTCATCCATAAAATCGCGAATCTTACAGTTATTTCTAGTGCATATTTTTTAATAAGGAAATTAAATGTTTTAGACAAAGTTCGGGGAATATTATCACAGATTCTGAGATTTCTCAGGATTCATAGATTAGTCGTTCTAGACAAAGAAACAGGTTTGAAGCTTTCTAGGATTTATTTTTATTGAAGATTTATTAAATTTTTCTTTTAGTTGTTTTAATCAGTCTTTATTTGTTTTTTTTAGTCATAACCAAGCTTTTATAAATTACTGAAGAGAATTATAAATTTGATTGCTCTTCTGAATAGTATATGAGGTATATGAAGAATTAATTCTAATAAATTTAAGGAATAAATTCCAATAAATTCTAATTTCTTTATAGATACTATTTTTCCTATTTATTTAGATTTATTTATTAGAAGAAAAGTTTATTCTATTAGAAGAAATAGTTTATTCTATTTATTTATTAAAAGAAAAATTAGTAGTTATTGCATCATGGAATTGATGCAATTCTCTCAAATGGAGTAAAAAAATATATTGCATATTTTAGTCATGTATTTAATAGAAATAGGTATGTATTTAATACATATAGGAATATGTATTTAATAGAAACAAATTATTACATTACTTGACGCGAAGCTATGATTGATATAATCAAATCTTTCCATTATTATTTATATGGATGAAGATTTTTGGTTAAAATAGATCATATTTCTCTGCGTTGGTTAATATCCTTTAGAAATTTAGAAAGACAACTAGATAATTAGAATGTCTACAACAATATGATTTTAAGATCAATTATCGGAGTGAGAAATCTTATGGAAATGCAGATGAACTTTCGAGATAGCTTATTAGAGGCAACTCATACAACACTGTACAGACACTGTACAGACACTACATAAAAATAGAATTAAGGAAACTATAGTAGAAACTATACAAAGGAAAGTAAAGAAGAGGAAAGGAAGGTTAAAGGAAATTTTGACAATATAAAAAGATATGAGGTGAATCGTTTTAGGAGAAGATAATTTTCAAGAATAGTCTAATCCCAAGATTAGATAATTCCATTTTTCTTCTCAGGAAGAACAACAAAATGTTCTATTTGATAGGAAGTAATTTTTCAGAAAATTTCGATGAAAATTTATTGGTCTTAATAGAATGTCCTGATAATTGAAGATGATGTTCTTCATGAGAAATGGAATCTTCGAATTTGCAGATGTTCTTCAAATAATTAATAATTGTATAATAATAAATTGATGAAGTTCTGGAAGAAGTCCATAGAAGTCATTGTGGTATTAATAAAATTCTGAAGATACGGAAATATTATTATTGGGCTGCTAAAGTGACATTAAAAATTGATATGCATCTTATAAGCCCTTAAAACCTTACTAAGAAAAGAATCTTTTTGTAAATTTATAATGCAGATTTTTTTCAAAAGTTCAATTCCAGGTCCTCTTCCGACCACTTTTTCAGAGAATAAATACTTGTAGTAGATTGCTTTATGGAATTATTTTCATCAGGGAAAATGACTACAGTCGCGAAATATTTGATTACTTAGATAATTTCTATTCTATTAAAATTGCACATCGATCAGAGAAAAATTTAAGTTTCAGTTATTTCATGATACGATATTGATATTGTTCCTGCATTTTTATTTGCCCTTAGACTTATTGAAATTACTCATTTAATGGAAGGGGAAATAAAACGGAAGGTTAAACAATATTCAAAGTGGTGCTAATGGCAATGTTTAGAAATTAAGTCGAAGAATTTACAATCTTGATATGACACTGATTTATATTGATTTTCATTGAATCAGAGAAGAAAGTCTGATTTTATAATCTCCATCGCACTAAAGGAAAGACACTGAAATTCTTGGATTCTATATAATTAGGATTTGAATAATATAATATACTGCAAGAAGTTTTCTAGGAATGAACGTTCATTCTGATACAATAACACTCTTTTATATACTAATTAACTTTCTAGTTAACTAATAACTTTTTTAATAAAATAAAATAAAGTAAAATAAAGTAACTTTAAACAAGAATATTGAGATTCGAATTCAGATGATAAGGACCCAACTTCTTTTTCCTTTTGAGGAGGTAATTCTTTTTTTTTGCGTTTTTTATTTTTTTTTCTTTTTTTATTAATTACTTTCTACAAGTGAAAATTACCGAAAATCATCCTATTTAAAATTGTCTTAACAATATTGTTTTTTATTCTAAATTAATTGTTTTAACCATCGATTCCATTCGATCCATCTTCATTCATATTGGAATTCTTCATATTCTTGGATTATCTTGTATGAGATTTTTGATCATGATTTTTTCGCAAGATTTAGAACAAGACTTAAGGCAGGGACTTGAACATTCTCGAAAGAAGATGTAAAGTCCATTGTATTTCTCCTCTTTGTTCAAGAAATAAGGAGTTCTCAAGATCTTAAGAATACAAAAAATTAAGAGGAATTTAGAAAACTTGGAAAAGAAAAAGAATTTTGGAATGCAGCATGAAAAAGTCTGCTGTTAGAAAAATTGACTATTTCTTGAGTGATATCAGAGGAAATGCTTAAAAAGTCTGATAATCCGAAACAATAGCTCAGAGCAGGATAAAGAAATTAAAGATCCTTGCTTTTGAAGAGATATTCTTTTGGAAGAGATTATCAAGATGATTGTCAAATATTGAAAGTAAAGAATAGTGTTACATTTATGTTAATCTATATATTCGATTATTCCGATTATTATTATTCGATATTTAAATATTTATATATTTATAAATTTATATATAATTAGGCATTTAATAGCCATTTAATATTTTAAAAATAGAATAAAATAAGACAAAAAAAAGAAAATTAATTTTAAGAAATAAAAAATGGAGGAAAATCGGATAGAAAAAGGAAAAAAAAAACAAGTTCTTTGCAATGAGATAAACAACAACTAAAGAATGGTTGCCTTTGGATTATGGTTCCGAAGAGACGTGTATAAACTCTAATTTCTTCATTGTTTCATTATCGTTGTTTTTATCCATAAATAATCTCTGATAATAATCTCAATAACAAATCTTTCAAAAAAATATTTTATTCCGCGAAATATTCCAAGAGCGGAGTACACGCGGCAAACGCAACAATTATTCTTATTTATTTTAACATTTTTACACTTAAAAACAATTTTTATCTTTTAGAAACAATACGCTCTTGACTTTCGAATAATCTGTTGAATAATCAGGTATTGGACCCATATCTTTTTTGAGATGCTTGAATTTTGTTCAATGTTACAGAATTCAAACAGAAAATTCGCAAAAATTTTATATTCAGTTTTTTATCTAATCTTTATCAACTTTTTTATAGTCAGAATTTTAGAATTTTAAAATTTTTGTAGGATATCGAGTTTTCAAACACATTGCAATATTCATGAATTTCATGCAGCAATTTTGGCAAATTAGATTCCAATCATATTGTTCTAGTTATCATGAAAGTCCTATTTGCATGCTTTGCATCATCATTCAATCATTTTATTTGAGATATATCTTATAGACAATTGTCTATTTATTCTTTTCTTTTCTAAATATTATGAAAAATTATATATATTCTATAATTATATATTCTATAATATTACATTCTTTGATATTATCGATTCGTAATTTTTTATTATTTTTTGCCTATCTCTTTTTCTATTCTTAATGTCTTTCAAGTATATTTAAAATATATTTTATATTAAAATTTCAAAAATGCAATATCGACATATTTCATTTTGACATCTATAAACATAGCAAAATATTTTACATTACTAAAGGAATACAACCGATTACAAATGTCCAAATAACATTAATTCTAATATATTTTTAGATATAAATTTAATTCTGGAAATGGCAAGCATTATTATATTATTTACAAAACAACGGATAAAATTTTTCTAATAGTTAAACTTCGATCTCATAATAATTGAATCTCTATTATTTTGTCCATTTGTGTATTATATATTCACTTTTAGAACATGATTTGTAATAAAGCTTAAATAATCTTAACTACATATATTTTGTCTCTTCTTAATATTGTTAAAACAACGAAATCTTCTCTGTTTTATTAAAAATAGTAGTGTAAAATCTAGATAATAATAGGTATTATTGAATAGGTCGAAATTAAGAAGAGCGCGATCTTAATATTCAAAGAAATTAAGTAATGAATTTATTAAATGAGATTACATAAACGCTATATAAACGGCTATATAAACGTTTGTCTCAATGTATGTTCGTCATCATCTACATCGCCTATCATCAACTGTTTATCGTGGACTGTCTATTCTCGACTGTCGCCGAATCCCGGTTCGCAAAAACAAAAACGATTCACGTAAACAAAGACGATCGTTTTTCTCACGCGCCGAGTATCGTGCGTGGTATTCTAGATTCGCTTCGTAGTTATTATATCCTCATTTCTTCTAGATCTTCCATGAAGATTTCACATTTATTTTTTAGTTCTTGTACGTTCTATGTTCTTAAGTGCATTATGCTTTTCAATGTCCTTTTTATCTACTTTTGTATCCATCCATTGTTACCAGGTTTGGTTCAGAGTTTTTAGTATGAATTATTTTTTAAGAGTGGAAAAGATGAATTACTAGTCCATTGTCTCCAATCTGAAGGAGCAGAAGATTTTGTTAGGATTTATTTCCTCAACAAATATTTCCGAGCGCCCGAAACTCGGTTTTACTTTCCTCTCGTTTGTAGTATATCTCTCTAGTACACCTCTAATGCATCATACTTTAAGAGATTATGCAGCATCGAGCCATCGTAAAAGTGAGAGGCCAGGGTCGGTTGACAGAGTTGAGTTTGACTTCAAACCTTTCATTCATCAATAAAAAACATATTTCTAACAGTGTTTTATTACTATGTCGGCATCAACATCGTTGACAGTCTCTAAAATACCTTATCAACTTTAATCCTCAAATCTCAACTTAGCATAGCAAATATCAATTATCAGTACGAAAGTCTCAATCACGCGAATGTAACATTTGACGGTTTGATCAGATGTTCAGCAACACAGATGAGAAAATGCATTGCACGAAACTAATCTCTAAAGTCGAGTAAGACCAAATGCTTTTCTCACGTTCACGCTTACTTAACATTGTAAACATGTTGTGTAAACATGTGTGTGACAATTGTCAATTTTCTTCAATTGTGGTACGTGAAACATAATATGACAGAAACTACAGGGGTGTAAGAGATCGGATACTCTTTTACCCGTTCATGACAGGAATGGATAAGCGAGTTCTACTCGATGCTCAGTAAGCAATCACCCAACGTCCTCACCAGAGTGTTAGGGTAAACACAGCCATGCTACTGGCATCTCAGTTTATGAATATGAATTCAAATCAGCAAATGAAGAGTTTCGACAAAGCGCATCGAGATAAGCGGAAACCAAGACAAAAACATCCCAGCAGAATCTCCACTCTGACAGAACGTGAAATAGATACGGCTATACCGACGAATGAACTGTCCGCGAGATCAACATCCAATCGAATACCACTATCTCTGATGCAAAATGCAAACCAGTCTACATGGACAGCAAGAGAGGCATAACAAGAGTGAACTTAGGAAATCCACAAATTCTGTATCAAAGTTTTGTTAACACCGGAACAAGATTCCCCGTGCGAATCAACTACTGAACGGGGTATTGTCTACGACGCGAGGGATGCTGACACACCAATACGAATTCTACACAACACTCAGAAGATAAATGAGGAAGACTCGTGGAAGGAAATCAATGATAAAAAGAGACACCGAAAGAGCCCCAAACTGATAAAGTCTCGTAAGTTGTCCCCTGCAAGGGACAAGCAAACACATACGTATAATAGTTTTGATGGATTCGAGGAGGTGATTAAATGATAACGAAAGAGACGAAAAAACAGTCAAACCTCTACCATTTTTTTGCTAGAGTCATCAACATATAACCATTCTTTCAACTGCTAAGAAATCGCGATTATGAAAGTAAAATTATAAATAATGAGCAAGTTAAAATCTAGCCCCAAAACTCCATTGCTTATATCAACATAACGAAAGAAGGGAATCAAAAGCAGGGATACGGAATTCCACACATATAAACCGAAGCAAGAAGAAAAAAAATGTTGAAGTTGTCTTTAAATACATGCATCCTGTCATCGAATGTACACGACATCAGAAAAGAAATTTACGATCATAGATATACAGTTACCAATATATGGAATATCAAGAAGCATGGCAGTGAGGCTTTTTTCATGTTCTATATTGAGTTAAAACCTAAGAATAATAATAAAGACATCTACGAAATTAGATCATTATACTTCATTGCAAAATAAAATTTGAGCCACATCCAAAACATAAAATCCCTCAATGCATTAATTGCCAGTGTCATGACCATATGAGTTTTTGCTTCTATAAAGCGAGAAACCTTAAGTGCACAAAAGAATATCCAATTTTCAACTACCAACGAAAATCTAAGGACGTTAAATGCATGCTGTGCGAAGGCAATCATCCAACCAACTACAAAGATTGTATGGTCTGTAAAGATCTACAAAAAAGGTTTTTCCCCGCATTATGGAGGAAAGTGATAACATTTCAATCACAACCACAAACTATATGTGGAAGCATACAAACTAGACGCGCCCAGATCCTATGCTTCAGGCAGAAGAACTGAAAGTAGGTAACCTACTATATGCCAAAATAATCAGACTACACAGAAACAAATAATATCTCCAAATCCAGGACAACTGGACAAGTCTGTAACAAACGTTACAGAAGAATTACAAGATATGATGAAAGAGTTCATGGAAAAGATAGGCGTAAGGTTATCATCCCGCCGTTAACATCCTGCCAAATCTTGTCATCAAAATGACATGATGCAGAGAACACTTAAAATAGCAACTTGGAATGTCAACGGGCTGGTTAAATACTCGCAAGAAATTAAAACTTTTATTTTCAGCCAAAACACAGACATTTTATTTGTAAAACACATTTTACAAACAAGAGCTACTTCTGTATTCTTGAGTACATATTGTAGTACACAATGCACCTTGACAATAAAGCCCATGAAGAAATTGCTCCTATCATAAGAAGAAGTATTAGACATGAAATTGACAAATATCAAAGAGAATTCTTGCAGACTACTAGTGTCGCGAGTGAAAACTGGACTGATTGTATTATCATTTCTGCCGATTCTGTATTATCATATACTCACTACCGAAGCATGTTGTAAAAAGGAAATAGTACATAACGTTTTTTGAAAACCTAGGCAACCATTTTATCGCTACAGGTGAATATAATGCCGAACATACATAGGGGATCGAGATTGATTCTACCCAAATGACGGGAATTCTCCAAAGCGATTGAAGCCATGAGCTTGGCAATCTTTCCAACAAGAGAACCCACTTACTGGCCATAACAACAAACACTATACTGACAATAAAAAGATTTCTGATTTATTAGCATGATCAAGCGCATTCCTAAAGATTTAGCCGTATCGAGTCCTGTCTTGAATTCTCCTTAGACCATTCTCTAATAATTATTCCTGTAAATATCACTGTAAAGTAATGAGGAAAGACAAATCTTACACTTTCCATACCGCTAAGACAAAATGACTCTACTTTCAAAACTTATTGACGACTACTCTTGACAACTTTATCGCCTTAAAAACCGACAATCGTTTGCGCAGTTGAAAGATTTAACCACGCCGTACACGTCACTTGGAACGTAATGTCGACATGTAGCAATCTAGATATCAATATTGAATATTCGTCTGTGTTAGAGCGATATAAATTCGATATAAATTCGCTCCACACTGCTCAAATATTTATTTATGCCGATTCTGRATAGCGTGACGGGTAAAGATAAGAGACATAGATAACTATCTTTTTACCTTCCTTTAATTGGCAAACGAATTAGCAGTTATAGTATTTCGATTCTTACTCTGTACAAGTGACCGTTTTCTCGAATGTCTCGCGCAACAATGAGGATACAGGCGCCTG
>JAHMML010000092.1:0-33055 GCA_020341155.1 Eciton burchellii | reverse complement strand
ACCAAGCGAAAATAACTTGGATTTCAACTGAAGAAAATGTAGTCGGCAGTAAATCATAACTCTCGACTGAAACCAAACTGTTATTATAAGGCAATTCTCAAATCTCTTTAGGCTTATGGCTCGAAGTATGAGGCAATAGCCTCCAATTCAAATATAGAAATATTACAAAGATATCGAAACAAATATCTTTATTATCGTCAATACTCCATGGTACGTCACCAACGACACATTACATTATGATCTTAATGTGCCATATGTTTGAGACGAAATAAAAAGACTCTGCCAGAAAAGATGCTAATAGAATGAAGGAACATCTTAACATATTCACAACTATTCTTATGGGAAATGTCAAGATTCCACGCAGATGAAAAGAAAGAATTCCTCAAGATCTATGTACCTGAGTGAGGACTAATTCTTTAGGGCATATGCTCTTCAAGATTTTCTCACACTTAACTGCTACATAACCGCGAGTAATGTAGGTGGCGTTACATCGTGCAGTCTGTTGTCGGTATTATTTTTGAGTTTTATTTTATATCGGCTGAATAATTAGGCCAATGGAGTGGAAGGTGTTAAACCTCGTAGACCCGTTGTGATATCCGCCACATTGACCAGATTAGAGGCCGAGCCGCGGCAATATGAAAACGCATTGCATGTAGCTAATCTCGAAGACTGGGCGGATCTAAGCGCCTCTCTCGTGTTTGCGTCTAGCGTCAGCGTTGTGTCTGTGAATGTGTGAATGAGCTAATATTCTGCAGTCATGGTAGATGGAGCACAACAAAGAAGAAAACATGATCCAGGGAACCGAGCACCTGCCGAGGAGAAGAGCGGGCGAGCGGGCCATTCCCGACGGTCAACAGGTGATCGTCCAATGTTCTCAGGAGAGTGCCAAGCTGAGGAGCGAGCCTTGCTACTGACATTTCGTTATTATACGAACTCAAACCTAAAACGATGAATGAAAGATTTCTATGGAACGCATGGAAATAGGCAGAAAACAAAAATAAAACATTACTGAAAAACATGAATTCCACAATTATGAAACGCAGAACGGGCATACTGGGGCCTGAATGTATAACTAATATATAATCGAATACTATAATCTATAATAAATAACTGACATACATGGATAAGAAGAGCAGCTTAATAAGAGAGCTCTCAAGAAATCTATGATACAATAAGCCCTGCTATAAAGCTATACGTATTCCAGAAAAAGATCGCGTTCTCTGGACAAATCGATTACTGAACGAGATCTTGTGAACGATGCGAGAGATACTGACACCGTAAAACAAATTATACACAATACATAAAAAACAAACGCTTCGTGAAAAGAAGTTAGCGATAAAAAGAGAAATCGGAATAACTCCGTAATATCAACAGCCAGAAATGAAGCCTAGAAATAGAAATCTGCAGAACTTGCAGACTCGTACAGAAATCTGCAGAATCGTACAGACCGATCAGCCTACTGCTTGTCCTATTGAAACTATTCGAGAAACTTCTACTCCCAAAGATCTCCATAATAATGGAGAGGCAAGGGCTGATTTCCGATCAATTTGGTTTTCGAGGCATGTAACCATAGAGCAAATATATAGAATCATGAAAAGAATAAACAACAAAATGGAAACAGGTAGAAACTACACAGCGGTCTTCCTCAATGTCTCCGCAGGTTTTCGACAAGGTCTGGCATCAAGAACTATTACATAAAATTAAAAATAGCTTTTCAACTGATCTATATATCATCATAAGATGTTATCTACTACGCAGAACTTTCGCAGAGTTAAATACGGAGAAGTAGTAGTCACTCAACTAAAAGAGATTAACTCTCAAGTGTCTCAAGGTGTACTAGGACTAGTACTCTATTTGTTATACACCACTGATTTTCCGGTTTCTCTGGGCTCCATAACAGCAACCTATGCATACGACATAGCTGTACTTGTAGCTCATAACAATTACTTACAAGCACCCATGTGATTTCAAGAAAGCCTTCATCACATCCAAAAGTAATTAAGAAAATGGAGAATCAAAGCTAATGGAACAAAATCAGTACAAGTGACATTCCCTGACTATCTGTAGAGAGCTGTGTCTACCAATAACTCTGAATGGCCAGAGAATCCCTCAAGCAGAAGATGCCAAATATTTAGGGTTACATCTAGATCGCAGACTAAACTGGAGGAAACATATATCTATCAACAGAAAACAATTTGGACTATAACTAGGGAAAATGTACTGGCTAATCGACAGCAAATCGGCAGCAAATCGGCAGCAAATCGGCAGCAAATCGCAACTCGACTGAAAATAAACTGCTATTGTACAAGACAATTATCAAACCTATCTGGGCCTACGGTATTCAATTGTGCGGCTTGCAATTCGAATATAGAAATATTACAATGGTTTCAAAACAAAACTCTCTGTAGAATTGCCGTTGATGCATCTTGGTATGTTAGTAATGACACTCTGCACCATGATCTTAACATGTCATACGTTAGAGACGAGATAAGAAAACACAGCCAGAGATATGCTGACAGGATGGAGAAGCATCCTAATATACTCACGAAAAACCTCATGAGAAGCGTCAAGACTCCACGCAGACGAAAAAGAAGACTTTCACAAAATCTAAGCATCAGATCAATGCAATACTATAGGGCATATATCAATGGGCATGTACTCTTCAAGACTTTATAACACCTAACTATTACATGTACTAAATATCACGTTAGCGACAGCTTATAATAATTTTTAGAATGATAAAAAAAAGAAAAAGATATATATTGTTTTCAAACATATTTAGATATTTCTGCATTACTATTAAGTCAAGACATCAGATTCCTAGAATAGACTTTATTAAAAAAAAATATCGAAGAGAAAGCGAGAAGATACAATGCTATCGATCAATATGGCGATAACTACATAATTTCTTTTATCACAAAATATTCGCGAAAACTACCCAAAGATGTAAAGGAAGAAATTCTAATATTGATAAGAATTCTAAAAAGAAGAAATCCGTTTTTTAGTAAAATGTTTTTATATCGATAACTTTAATCATCGAAAAAATGTCAATTAGTAATTTTTCATCTTAATAGAATATTGAAATAAACGCCATTAGAAGCGCTCATTTGAAGATCAGTTGGAAAGCTGTTTTTAATTTTATAAGGTAGTCCTTGATACCAGATCTTATTGAAAACCTGTGAAACATCGAAGACTGCTGTGCAGTATCTATCTGTTTCCATATCATTGTTTATTCTTTTAACAATTCTATGTATCTGCTCTATGGTTGCGTGCTTACTTCAGAAATCAAACTGATAATGGAATCAGTTCATGTTTCTCCATTATTATGAAGAGCCTTGGGAAAGCAATATAATAGTGTTCAATTCTTCTGAGATTTTTATATTAGGAATTTAATTGTTTATTTTATTTTGAAATTCGTTGACATATTGTTTGTTTGTTTGTTTTTCGCTCTTGCTTGAATTATAATAAAATAGCTGCCTATATAAAACAACTTTCTTTGGAAATTTGTGAACTATATAATCATACTCGAACTATTCCATGCTGCTTTCAATGTCGTTATATGTCGGATATGATTTAGTTCATTTTTCGGAATTTAGTAAAACTAGTATAATGAGAGACCTTTTTTGTTCTTTATCTTCTATTCTACATCTCTTTATTTGCCTCGTTTTTACTACTCCTTTCTTCGGTACTTTCATCAATGTAGCTTTACACTCTTCATAAAGAAATAGCATACTTTTCATCTGTATCCATTAGAATTCATAGTTTACTTCAATTACTTTTTCCATATTATGATTGGCAAAGTACATGATGGATTCTTCTAATATAATGAAGAAAAAAAATTCGATTTATATAAAATTTTTGTTTGAATATTCTTTTCATTTTTCACTTACTGCTTTTTGAGCTCATAGCCTGTTATATATGAAGAAAACAAGTCAATTATTTATTCTATAATAATCTTTATTCTATAATTATATCTTTATTCTATAATTTATGGTAAACTAATGAATGCTTTTCTAAATCAAGTATTCTATGTTTTTCTATTTGATTTAGAGATCTCAATCAATAATACTTTATAATATATCTGAATAATATATCTTATAATATATCTCAATCAATTATATATCAATTATATTATCAATCAATTATATTATCTCAATGATATTTTTGTATTTTAAATAAATGTTAAAAGTTTTGTTATATATTACAATCTGTTAAAAATGTAATCAATTTAAATATCAAAAAATTTATCATATAAAGTTGAAAATACATTCATTCTTCTTGGTTGAAGATAAAATGCTTTCATATTAATATGTCCAATCATCACTGTTGTTAACAATTACTTGACATCTTTTAAACATATTTTTTATTAATTTGTCGTATTTTTGTGACTAATTTCCATATCAAGTAAATGTGTTTAATTAATTGCTTGGCATCCTGTAACTTTTTCCATGGAGTTTGGATACTTTATATTCAAACGTTTTTGATTGTATCAGCATTGACCGGCTATGACAGTCAATTCAATTAAATAATATCAGATTTCTCTTTTCATTATGTGGAAAGTTAAAGTTATTTAATTTTATATTTCGAATCCTCTTTCTTATATCTTTCTATAGGATCTAGTTTTAATTTGTTCAAATGATGAGATTATGTGCCCAAAAGAAAATTGTCATTGAAAATTACATTGCTTAAATACAATCAGTATTTTAGTATGTTCAAGTGGATTATTTTTCCACGTGTTGCAATGCGTGCTCAACACTCATGATAAGATATGTTAGTACAAAGTCTGGTAATTAAACTTTTCTCTGTAATACATCGTATTACAATAAAAAGAATGTTCTTTAATAGGAATGTTAAGTCTATTTTTTATGGATTAAAAGCTAGCTGTTATTTAACAGACTGAATTCAATACAATTTCATATTTTTGTGTTCATCTTTTAATAATATTATGTTTCAATAAAATTATATAAGTAAAAATAAAGATCAATCTTAGTATGATTTACGCATGTAATATATGTGGAAGATTATATACTAATTTATAATTTATATAATAATATATAATTATTAATATATAATTATTATAAAAGAATTATTATATATAAATTATATATAATACTTTAAAGTAAATAAATGATAATAATGTAGTAATATTTCTTAATGTAAATCAAGGATTAAATCCACATATACATATATGGATTTACTTAATATAGTAAAGTTTTTATTTACCAGCAAGATAATAATAATACAAAAATATATATTATTACATTATATATTTTAGTGTAATAAAGACTGACAATAGAAAATCGAAGTCTTAATCTATGAATATAAAAAACATTACCAGCTTAATTTCTACCATAGAAATTTATAATTAATAAATTGAACAATAAATTATATAAGTTACAAAATCTCAAAATTTATTTTCTTATATACTATTGTATGGTCGACAAAGGATCGTTAGCGTAAATATGTGCATGATCGATAATTTTAGAACGGCGTAAATGAAATGAGGGATGATCATCGAAATCGACTAATATTTGAATTTATTCGTTATAAAAATCTTGCCATCAAAATAATTATCTTTATTCCCTATAGATACTTTTCAAAATATCAGCCATCTGTGATATGTATAAAGTGTCTTCGGTAGATCACTGTTTTCTGTTGGCATCAAAACATAAATCCAAAATAATACGTTCAAAGCAAGGAGAAAGAGATAAAAATAAAAATAGAAATAAAGATAAGAACTGAGAGACAGAGAGAAAGGGAGAGGGAGATGGATAGGAAGAGAGAGGAGGAGATAAAGGAGGAGATTATATTGCTACCCATTATTAAATATATCATATTTAATCATGTCCGATTATATTAAGCGAAATTCTTTAATCAAAATTTTTCAGTTCACTTTATTCCCTCCGTGTTTTTCCCATACAATTTTCTATTATGTATCTTTTATTATATTTTATATTTATTTTTTTTAATTTTGATAAAATATTTATCATATTAATTAAAATCTATATTTATATATAAATCATATGTATGTATATATATATATATATATATATATATATATATTATATATATGAAGAGATTTTTTTAGTATATATTTTTAGTATATATTTTAGTATATACTAAATTTATATTTTTTTATTTATATTTTAATTTATATTGTTTAAGTAAATATATTTGTATATTTATATACTTTCAGTTTTTTAAAAATATTTTAAATATATACGAATAATCATACATAAGTTACTTTGAATGTATATTAATTATCGTTACTAAAAAAAGAGAGAATACTCAAATTGCTCTTTATTGTGAATAAATTAACTTCACACTAAAGCATATCTGATTGATTCAGATATATATAAGTATACATTGAATATAAATAAAATGTTATTATTATATGACAAACACTTGTTGCAGAATTCTTATATAACATAGAAGAACTTGTACATCACTGCTACAACAAAGAGCGACATTGATAGTTGGCAGTTTAAAATAAAGAAAATTTAATTGTTTTTAGAGCTTCTTAATCTTATCTAAAATATATCTTATATAAAATCTATCTTATATAAAAGATATCTGAATATTAATTATCAAAACACATGCGTTTATATAAAGTTAATATATCTAGTCTTTATTAATATAATTATATGAATAAATTATATAATTAAATGAATATATTTATATTATATTTATGCAATAATCATTTTACATTTTAATTATACACAACATAAAATGATATAAATATCTCAATTTTAAATCAACATAAATGGAGAATTCATGATCTCATTTTTTTAATACTATTGTTTTATATATAAATTTTATATATAAATATATGCATATATGAGACAGATTTAATAAATATAGTAAGAAAAATTTAGATACAATTCAACTTCCTCGTTCTATTTTAAACTTTATTTCAATTATCAATTTCACTTTGCAGATGAAATAGCTTTGAATATATATGTTAATGTTTTAATCATATTAATGATTTAATCATATTAATGTTGCAAAGCTTATTATAATTGAATACGATGATTATAATAGATCAATAGATATATCATAATATCATCAATAGATATATCATATTATAGAATATATTATACAGAATATATTATATATTATCTATGACAAAAGATTTCATAAAATATATCATTGAAGTTTCATTTTAATTGTAAAGTACCACATTTTGCTTTATTTTACTTCATTAAATTCAAAAACAAATTTGATTTGTAAAATCTAAACTATGTATCAAAATATCCTCTTTTTTATACTTGTAGAATATCTATATACATATATACATATATATGTACATATATATAATGACATATATATTTTATATATATATATATATATATATATATATAAGCTATATATATATATATATATATAGCTGCCGTGTATTCTTTCCCAATTAATAATTTTTATAGACCACCAGAAGATGATAACCAGTATATATATACATTCATCCTTATCTAGATGGACTGCAGGAATAAGCATTATTCCTTTCAATTAGGATTTTATAGCAATGATTGTTTTATAAATGAGAACTAAACTACTGTCTAAACTCCCTACCTGGAAGACCAGTATTCTCTTAGTCTGGTTCTTCATCTTTGATCTATCTAGCAAGACAGCAAGAGAAACTCTAAGCTATCATCGATATAGCCCTCAGGATCTTGAAAACTTGCAAACTCCTCCATCTGATAGATACCTTTGACAAGGTAGCACTTCGAAAGGATAATATATATATATATATATATATGTATGTTATAAGTAAATTTTATTATATATTTTAATAAAGCACAAGAATAAAAGAAGTTAAAAATTAAAAAATACTTTTGTTATTAAAAATTGTAAAATTTTGATGATAAAATTTTGATGATTTTATATAATTGTCCATATTTTAAATAAATTTTTATATGTTTTGCATAACTTACATTTTATATTATTTATCTATCAATTTTAGATATTCTAAATATATTTTATTTATATATAATCAAAATTAATTTTTATGTTTTTATACAATTATAACATATTTTTTAAAACTGTATAGCTAGTGACATTGGTTAAGAAATTATTAATGAAGATTGAAAAGATAAATTGCACAACTTTTAATTTTTAATCTTTATTTGTATTACTATACTTTACTATATTTTGATTGATCAAATTTCAATGTCAGAATCATTATTTCAATATATAATTCTGCAAATTTTGATGAATATCAAATATGTAAAATGACAAATATAGGATGATTATAAATGTGTAAATTACGTGTAATAAGTACATGAATACATGTGTAATGAATACATGAAAAAGAGACTGCAAGATTATATATGACTATATATTTATTATTCGCTTTAGCTTGATATTAACTAATGCAATAGATGGAGATTAGAATAAGAGATATTATATTTTAACTATTTATAACACTAATAATCGAAACCGAACGACATTAACACCTGATTATATATATATTTAATACTAACAAAAATTATTAATGCTAACAGAAAATACAGCTTTTAATACCTTTTTTGTTTCTGTCAGTTCTTGTTCTTTGTATAATTGTAGTTTCTTGTAAACGACCGTTGCTAAGAGCATCGTGTGCCATTTCGTAATAATTTGGACGTTATTTCATTTGTATTTTTCGCACTTTTAATGTTATATTTTACATTTTAAGGAAGAGAGAATTGTTATTATATTATATTACCGTAGTAACCAAATAGATTCTATACGTTTACCTAAATGACATTACAGTGTCGCTAGTGCAGCTAATCAAGCGCGCCAATTTTATATTAATACATTACGATTCAGATTAATTGAACATGTGAAGAATTTAAGAATTTATAAGATTAAGAAGAGATAAAATGTCAAAGAAAATTGAATGCATTGTAATTAATTGTACGTCAAAATTGTCAATATCAAAGTATAATGACATATGAATAAAGTGGAAAAAGGGAAAGAAAAACTGAGACTGCGCACGTCGATGATGCAGTAATATTACGATGTTATCAAACACGATAAAATTGATGTACCTGTTATCACCAGCGCTCACAATGTAGACGAATGCTATGACATGTCAGTTCGTACGACGATTGTATAAATAAAGTGTGTATTATCGGTACATGATTAATAATCCTATATTCATTTTTGAAAGATGTACGAATAGTGGAAATCAATATCAGATTCGCCTGTTAATGACAGACAACGGGATGAAGGACCAATACTGGTTGGAGCCGGGCTTACAAACAATCGGTTAGAGTTAGGTTAGGTCATGAGTGTGACGTTAAGAGAAATCAGAAACTTTGTTATCTTCCTTTCATTGATTGACATGAATTTTAATTTGCGTTGGCATATTCCCGTTCAATATTTTAATATAGACTTATCTAATACACAAGATCAATTCCTATGTTTTTTGCATACTAATTTTCATGACATGACAACCGATCAACGAAAGCAAAAAGGAATACAAATATGTTAACTATATATGAGAGGATATAAAATATATTTCAATTTAAATGCTAATAACATTATCGTTCTCAATCGTCTACTTGCGATATCAAGATAAATGAGAATATGCAATGCATTCACATTGTAGGAACTATATATTGCAAAGACAAGTAGATAATGTGAACGTGATGCCATAAGTGAAAAAGATTCAGAATGAGCTGTTCTGTGGAATTACGCCAGCGTAGACAACAGGGGATGGCGGAGGATCCTCATAAACTCGCAGCAATGATGAATAAATCTCAAAGACTTATATTGGGACTTCTGGTTTTATTGTTAGTCGATATAATTTGGGTCTCTAGTTCTGAACTTACCAAAGTAAGAAGTATCAATTTTTCTCTATACTTTTTCTCTTGTATTATAATTGCTATTTGTATTCATTATTTATAATTTTCGATTAATTTTGATTAAAAATACTGATAAATTTTTATTCTGTATATCATTATAAAATAATATCTTTTTGTTTCAGTATATTTATAGAGAAGCAGCATTTGAAAAGCCATTTTTTAGTACATATATAAGGACATCTATGTTTACTCTTTATTTATTTGGTCTGTGTTTTTGGCCATCCTGGCGAGAACAATGTAATAAACCTGCAACATATATGGTATTCATTAGATTATATAAAATTGCACGAAATACTTTTCTGCCTCTTCCTTTTTTTCTATTAATTCTTTTATATTTCATATATATTGCTTTTTTCAGTACATAGATCCTAATGTCGAAGATGACAATTTTTATTCGGAGGCTAATACAAGCCTAGTAAGTAAAATATAATTTAAGTAATTGTAATTTTGATTTTTATATATCTTTATTATAACAAATATATAATAATAATAATAATATATTAAATATATAACATATATATAATTGACAATGACACATGTAAACTGTCATAATACAGAAAATATAATCTAATTTGGTCAATTAGAAAACGTTTGAAAACATTTTTATTATATTATATAATATTATATATTATTTTTATTATATAATTGAAATAAATTCGATATATATTGAAACAAAAAATAATCTTTAGCTATTGATTTGATAACAAATGTTTATTGTAGAGTGATCCGACATTTGTACCAATAAAAACTCCGGATCATTGTGATCGCTCATCAAGTACAGAAAGCGATGATTCGTCTATTCGCTCTGTAAGATTTAGTAAACTAGCAGAAGTACGCCATATGTCGGAAAGTGATGCCACAGAAGCTCTATTGGCTCGACTTAGTTATCAAGCAAGCGTTAGAGCAGGAGAACATGCAAGGCGACAAGCTAACAAATTCTCTGTACAAAAAGTGGCTAAAATAGCCCTTATGTTTTGTGTATTTGTGGGTAACATAATATTATGTTATATTCCTAAGTAATATTGCTCAAGTAATATCACCTCACCAACATCACAATTATTATTAATAATATTACTTTTTTTAGTGGTTCATTGCAAATTATACATATCAAATATCATTAGAGCAAACTGAAGCTAGAATCGTGACTATATTGTCCTCGATGTCTAGTTTATTTATTTTATTCCTTGCTGCCTTTTTCCCTAGTAATGGAGGGGATAAATTTACATTATCCAAGTTAACCGCTGTAATTGTTAGCATCTTTGGATTAGTAAGTTGCAATTTTATTATATAATTATAATATTTTAATAATTTTAGTAATTTTATGAAAACAAAACTTTTAATACAAATACAAAATATAACTTATATTGATTCTGTATTATTCCTATTGTTAAAAACAATTTGAAAAAAACAGTGCATATATATATATATATATATATATAATACGCATACATACACGCATACACGCACACACATACATACTCTTCATTTTATATATTTGGAAAAAATATTTTTATTTGCAGGTATTAGTTGGTCTTTCAGATTTGACTGTAGAAAGTGATAGCATATCAATGGGCGTAATACTTGCTCTAGTCAGTGCTTTCTTCTATGCGGCATATATTGTATTTTTAAAAAGAAAAGTTGATCATGAAGATAAAATGGATATACCAATGTTTTTCGGCTTTGTGGGAATATTTACTTTAACGCTTTTGTGGCCTTTATTTTTTATCCTTCATTATGGTCGTTGGGAAGAATTTGAATGGCCCAATAGTCATCAATGGACATTCTTAATTATAAACGGCTTGATTAGTACAGTTTTGAGCGAAGTGTTATGGTTATGGTAATTTTAATATAATATTTATATACTGTGTATTATTATATATAATAATTATATTATATTATTATATTATATTATTATAATAATATAATATAATAATTATATTAATTATATTAATTATTATAATAATTATATTATATAATTATTATATTATATTATTATTATATATAATAATTTCATGATTCTTGTAATACGTTCGTTACCACTATATAATTTTAAAATTATCTAGAGTTTTATTCTTAGTAGTTTTTGTACAGAGAGAAAAGAGCAAGTGCATATGTAATGTGTCACATATGATATTAATGATATTGATGTGTCATATATGATATTGATGATACTGACCTATAATATTAAGATTGAAATCTATAAATCATATATTATACATATAATATATTAATTTTAAAGAAATTACATATATTTATTGTTGAAAAATACTAATAATAAAATAATAATTAATATAAATTTATTTTTTATTAAACAAACTTTTTTTAAGTTTTATAATGTAATTATGATGTTTTATAATATAATTTATTTATTTTTTATAACTGGTAGTCAAACAATTCATCATACATTTTATCTTTTTCAAATTATTATTCAAAACAAATTTCAATTGTTTCTCATATCACAAAGTGAGAATGTATTGATAGCATATATGTGACATAAATTTTCAAGATTTTCGATCTTTTCGAAAATTTCATATATGATACATGGTAACGAACGTTTTATTTTTCCGAATAACAGAATCATATTCTGTTTATAGGGGTTGTTTCTTGACATCGTCCCTCATAGCGACACTGGCAATAAGTTTAACGATGCCTATGTCAATGATAGCCGATGTTCTCTTGAAAAAAATAGAATATCCTTGTATTTTCTATTTAGGAAGCATTCCAATGCTTTTGGCATTTCTGATGGTATTTCTCCTATCTTATTACGATAATTGGGATCCTGTTACGGATTTATTAAAACGATTTTATATCTGGATTTGTAAAAGAAATAGTAGATCTACAAGGTAAACTTATCGTATTAATGTAATCGATTATATAAATTAATTTAATTAATAACGAATAATTAATATTTTTCGATATCACTGAATTCTGATAATTTTTAGAATACCGGATCTTGAAGCAGAGCAAACAGAATCTTTGATAGGAGTTGGTAGTGGTGATCATGAAGCTTAATAAGACAATAAATATCGAGAATATAAAATACTTTACATAAGCATAATAACAAAAAAACTTGATAAGTGTGACATATGTTTTTGTATATGTAGAGGATGGGTAAAAAATTTAAAATAAAACGCAAAATGAAATATGTTTTTTATATGTTCGTTTTTGTCCATCTTCTACAAATATTATCGATGGCAAATATCTGTGTTTAAATTGTTCCAATGATCATATGTTTTATATAATAATGATAAAATTAATCAATATTCTATTTTTTATATTTTTTTTACACATGTGTCTTACTTTATTTCATATTGAACATTATAAAATAATATTACTGCCAGACAATAATTCATAATTATCAATCAATTTATCATGAATTAATATATTTTAGTTTTTAAGCTCATAGCTTATGCGCCTCGAAGTTTCGCATTTCTTATGATTTATTTCATAAATAAATACTATTCTATAACTATAATACTATTATATAAGTTCATCAAAATCTGGTACATAGCTATATTTTTTAATTATATACTATGATTCTATATTTGAGTTTGAAAACAAATTGAAATATCAATATCACAAACTCTTGAAATATCTTCGCTGAAATTTATATATACAAAAATTGATTAAAATTAAAGATATTCATTTATAAAGTCATTATAATGATAATATTTTTTATGCTATTAAATTTATATTTTCTCCCCCCTCTCTCTCTCTCTCCTAATATATTGATAGTTAATGAATAAATAAATTATTGAAAATGCTTTACTACATGTTGCAAGAAACTTTCTAGATGTATGCGCATTTTATATTTATTATTTTTAGTATATTTATCAAATTAGATTTAGATTATTAAATTAGATTGTCAAGTATTATAAATTACAAAATATAGTTTTAATAAATAAAAATTAATGGAAGAAGCATAGACATCTTGGACCAATTAAAAAATTTGATGACATTAAATTATGATAGGTAATAACTCATAATATGTCTAGAATAAGAAATTAATTTAGATCAAAATTTAAATTTCGATGATATAAGTATTATGTTCTAAACATATTAAAACACATCTATTAACTTATATTCTGCTATGATTCCATGATTTATTTTCCATGATTTGTTATAAAAATCTTGTAAAATTATATTTATTCTTCTCATACTTTGATAATTAATGCGTACAATTATATCTAATGCACTTATTATATCCAATGTATATCATATTGTTTAAATATCAACAAAAATATGTTTATATAAAATAAAACTGTGTTAAAAGAGAATTGTATAAATAAATCATTGATTTCTGATTAAATCAGTGTAAATTAAATGGTATTGAATGAAATGTTAATTATTTAAAGAGATACATTTTAATAAAGTAAAAAGAGAAATAAAATATGTAAATATATATTATTATATATTATATATTATTATATGTATTAGTTTATACATAGTTTATAATTAGTTTATATATAGTTTATATTATATTATATTATATATATTATAGTTTATATATGCTTTTAATTTCTAGTTATTTCTAGTTATTTCTAAAAATATTTATATTTTTCAAAAACATCGAGTTTTTTAATCAATTGATATCTTATATTTCATATAAGAATTCATATATCTTGATCTTAACAAAATTAAATTTAAACTTAACAAAATTGCACTACTGCATTACATTATTGCATTTCTATTGCAACAATATTTATATTATGTAAAAATATATGAAAATTATATAATTATTAAGAAAAAAGACTTAATAATATCTCTGAAGAACAGATCGAACGTGATCAAAAGCAATGCTTATTAATTATATGATATTATATACTCTATTATTAAAATACGAGTATAGTTTTATACTAATGTAACATAATCTAATACAAGAGCACATGCGATAGACAGTGACTGATCTTGTATTTTATAATCAGATTTGAGATTGGATATATGTTACATCGCATATACAAGATTTCGGTTTTGATCAGATTCAATTTAGAGATGCTGTTATAATGTCTGTATAAATTCATATAATGTTTATGGATGCATCTTGAGAAAATGATATGTCAGTTATCTTAAATAATTTTTTCACAAAACTTGAAACTGATTATAATCATATATTATATGATTATATGTTATATGTTATATGTTATATGTTATATATTATATAAATAAATTATTAATATTAATTATCTAAAGTTATATGCATATCTATTTATATACTTATTATAAGATGTTATGATAAAATATTTATTATATTTATATAGAATATAATTTTTTACATATTCTATATTGTACATTTATATAGAAACGACAAATAATTTCGAGACAATTGACTCACGACAAACAAAATAATTTATAATTAGGTTGCAGCTGACACAAAAAGCTCTTGATGTTAAAAACATGTAATTGACGTATACAATTGTTTTATATATATCTTTTGGACTATAAAGACTTTCGATTTTTAATGAAATAAAACAAAAATATATCTTCAGCAAAAATAATTTAAATATTTACTATATTTTACACCACTATTTATTTATCGATATGGCGCACAATGATAAAACATTTGAGTTACATATAAAAGGTAAATATTTAAAAATCGGTATTCTAATGTAATAATGTATATATAATGTGATAATGTGATAATGTAATAACATAATATATACATAATATATACGTACGCGCGCGCACGCACATATATAAACGTTTATCTGTGTATAATTTACAAAATATATAATAAATGTAATTAATATATATATATTTATTTATTATATAATGTATAATAAACATATATCAAATAATACATATATATATATATATATATATATATACAAATAATATATTAAATATGTATTATATTTAATATATATAAGTTAAATATATAATTAAAAAATATAATAAATATAATAAATATAATAAAAATGCATATATATGCATATAGTAAATTTTATAAATACTTAAAATATAGTTTTCACGAGATATATTATCTTTCTAGTAAATAAGCAAAATCTATCAATGTTTCCAGAGAAAAATAATACCAGTATGTTACGGTACGTATATCATGATTCTTTATATTATTATTATTATTTATATTTATATTAATAAATAAGACTTTGTTTAATTTCATGAACGATATCTTATACATTAGACTTCCAACTGATCCATCTTGGCCAAAACTACCATTACGTCGTTTAACTAATAGTGCTAATGACATTATTGAACCTTCATGTGTGATTACTTTAGCGGGAACTCCTACAAAAGATCGTATAGTGCGAGCTATTGCATCTCAGTAAGTTTATTTTTATTTTTTGAATATTCTGGTATATTTACGATTTATTATAATATATGTACATTAAGTCTAAAAATATTGCTATATTTTTTCCTCTTATGTTTATTTCAGATATCCTAAATCGGATAAGAAATATGAAGTAATCACACAAATGCCAAAAAGACTCCCTGGTTGTGTGGATCCACGTTTTAGAAAGTATTAGAATCTGATTAATTCTCTCATCAATAATTACATTTTGTGATATTTTATTGTTTCACATTTTAACGTATTTAATATATATCTGAAATATGCTCCTGTATTAATATATTTTTATTTATATTTCTTTTTATTAATTTGTTATGATGATATAATTTCTAACACAACAGGCAGATATTGCAAACAAAGGCTAAAAAAGATGAATTTTGTAATATGGAAAATAATGAACAAAAGACACAATTAGACAAATGTATTTTGAAAAATATTAAGAAAGTTGAAAACTCGCAGGAAAAGCTCGTCAATAAAAAAGTAGATGATTATATGTTGTCATATCAGGATACAAATAAATTGTTAGAAAACATTACAAAATCAATGAAGGAATCATCAGATTGTCATATTAAAAAAAGATCTACTTTAAAAGTGGATTATTGTACAATGGGTGATTGCATATACAATATTCCTATCATGTATGATAAATTATTCTATAAAATTTCTGTGATTATTTGAAATTTATTTTAGCTTCATTGTGCATGGCTAATGAAAACGATATTAAACATAAATCTTTTCAAGAACAAAAAGATGTGAGTAAATTATTTTTTATAAATGCAATTATTATTATTGAAGATGAATAAGAAATTTAATATTAATATATTTTTATCGTGGAATGCCAATAATTATTAAATAATTATTTAATAATTATTCAATTATTATTTAATATCCTGTTTTAATAGTTGATAAGAAGAAAATAAATACACATACTCTATCAATGTTTTTAATATAAAAATTATTATTTTTTTCGTGTAACCATTGTAATTTACAATGATAATATATAAATGTAATTGCTGTACAGTTGTTTATTATGTATAATATATCTTTACAAATATCGAATATATTTTTAAAAATAATAGGATGTTAAAATAGCCTATCAAACTGGCGATATAGAGAATCAAGAAAATGTAGAAAATATTTATGCAACATCAATATTAACATCAAAATCAATGTCTACTTTCAAAAGTCTGGCAAATAAAAAATGTCTATCTAATGGTAATCTAATGGTTTATTTATCTGTTGCTTATCCTATTTTTTATTCAATATTTTACTATTTATTCTTTTTAGGTATTCATCAATATGATATACAAAGCAATGATAACATTTCCGAAAATAAAAGTGCTTTATATTACGATAAACAAGTTTCTAATTGGATACATAATAAAAAAAAGATTAATTTGAATGTATCATTGAATCATGGAATTATAAATGAAATTTCAGTTAATAAAAACCATCAAAACTTTAATATTGTTGACAATATAAATGATGCAAAAAATGATAAAAATACTTTGAATTTAAATATCCTTGAAAGTTTGAGAACTGCTATCGAAAGAGACAATATAAATTCATATATTGTTACCAATGATCATATAATTAATAATGACATTAAGGAAGAACGAATGAACAAAGAGATAATAATAGAGAATTCAGTGCGTCCATGTACAAACATATGGAAACAAGAAATTGTGAAAAATAAACAACTAATTATGAATGAATTATCGATGAGCATGAGGAATGATAAAATGTTACAAAAATGCATACAAACTTTAGCTTTAAGTGAAGTCAGAGATAAAAAATGTAATAAAAATGATGATGAAAATAAAGATAACTACAGAAAATCATACATTAGTCAAAAACGTAAAATGGTATTGTTAAATTTGTCGAGAAAAGCAAAATCGTTTTTTCGGAAGAAATCTCGTTTAACAGTTATAGATTCCGATTGCACTTTGATATTGCCTGGTCCTTGCCGTATTAAAGGTAAATAATGAAAAAATCTGATAAACATGATTATTGATACATACATTTCTATCATTTATTTTAGATATAATAATCGCGCATATTTTAAACCTGGTTTGGATCTCCTTCATTGGATAATTTAAAATAATTAATAATAATTGCTATCAAACTGGATCAAAGAAATTAAATCGATGCCAACTCATCTATATATGCATTTCTCCATTGTATGCTTGTATATTAGTTGTTCTTAATCATTTACTGAAATTAATGATTACAGATTTCATCTGAATTACAATTTACTTTAAAAAATGATAATTTGTTTAATTTAGAAAAGCAATACTGACTCTACCTCAATATATATTTATTGGAGCCATTTCAAAGATGCTTTTTGTAAAATGTTTTGCGGAATATACATAGATATATATACATACACGTGGGCATTGCGAATGGTTTGATTTTTTTAATCACCTTTGATAGCATTTAGTTCAACAGTAATTTGCTGAAGAGAATCCGAAATAGAATCGAAACTTTTATGAATATTATATTTTTAAAATAAATAATAGAAATATATGCATCGTGTATCTATCAGATTTTATTTGTTTAAATATTATTAATTAATAGAATGAAACCTTTAGTAATATTTAGTAATATAAAATTTGTATGATTATTTAAAAATAATATAATTATTATGTAAAAAATGGAATAAATAATACGAACTTCATAGGAATACAATTCAATCCATTAAAACGTACAAAATTTTGTTCATTGAGGAATCTACAGGCAGAAAATTCATTCAAGAAACTATCATCTATTTCTTTAGAATCTCAAAAATTATTGAATAAAAATTATTGTAAATATTATATCAAACCTAAGCGTTTGTATAAAATTACAATGGCTAAATCAGATATTGTTGGAAAAAAAAGAAAATATCTACGTAAATTGCGAGATTATCCACTTGAATCTCGAACATGGCAACGATGTTCCCCATTGTATTGCATGATTAATACGATGCTTCGGAATCCAGTAGTTATCAATGAAAAATCGTCTTTAAATCCAGCTGTGAGTGTAATGCCTAATGTACAGAAAAACATTTCTAATGCTTTCGCATTGTCACACATATCCGTAAAAAAAATAAAACGAGAAAAAGTAAAACAAGTGCGCAAACAATTGCTTGGACTTAAAACTATAGGTAATTTGTTGATAACCATAATTATACAGCCATTATCATATATATATTTATTAACATTTAAAAAATATATATTATTCTATATGTTTATTTTCACTAAATATCGCACGCACGCACGCACATGTATGTACACGCGCGCACACACATACACACACGTAAAGTATATATATATTATACATCTAGTATATTTATATATTTAGTTGTAATATATTATATTACTTAGTATATTACTTAATATATTGTATGTAAGTGTATATTAAAGTAATAAAAATAAATAAATAAAATTGTGAGATTTATACACATATCACAATTTTATTTGTTTATTTTTATTTAGTTAAAAGATATATAATCTAATTATAAAATTTATAATCTTCATGAAAATTTTGGAATTTATAAACACATTGATTGTTATGTTTTTTACAAAAAATTTTAATCAGATTTGTACAATCATAGCATAACAACAACAGACATGTCGAAACGATTGAATGAACAAGATATGCTTATCTCCCTTACGTAATTTTTTTACAAATTTGGGTAAATAAGGATATTTATGACACTTAGTTATATGACACTTAGTTGCATCTTTTAGAAATATATGTTACTTAAAACAAGATCTAACGGATCTTCGGAAAACAAAGATAGAGAATATTTAAAGTAATATTTAAAGTAAAACACGCTTGTAATTATAGCTATAGTTATATTTTTCTATTCTATAACAAAACTTAAAATTCTTTTATTTCTATGTGGATATTATTTATATTGATATGATATGATATGATTTGATATTTATTTTTTATATTAATTTCAATCTCTGGATATTTATAATATAACTAATTATTTAATTAATTATAATTTAACTAATTGATCTGTTTCGCTACATATTGAATCTTAGTCATATTTCTAGCTTCTTTTAGAAATAGGAGTGGAGCATAATTGTTATGATTACAAATCCGCTAATGGTACTCGCATAGGAATGACATGGCAATCAATGTGTTAAATTGTTTGTTTAATATTTTTTATAATAATTTTAAAAGTATCAATGATTTTCATATTTATTGCTATAATCTATAATTACATATTAAAAATGAACATTTTAAGAAGATTAGAAAAAGAACTTCATATGAAGTTTTGTTTTTTATTATCTGAGTGATCCTTCCGTTTTGCTAAAATCTTTTCTCTTCTTAAATTATTATGTATGAAAGTTGAACATACCAAAAAAAATTCCAGAAAATTCCAAAGAAGACTTTTATGCAATTTTATAAATTTTTTATTTTTCAAAATAATTTCCATAATTTCACAAAATTTTAGTAAATTTATTTATATTTATATATATATATTTATATATATATTTATTTATATTATATATATATTTATTTACATATTTTATTTTTTTAAAAAGAAGATAAATAAAAGTTAAAAAAATTTGTTAACATATACACTAACATAAAAAATTAAAATCTTATTAAATCTAATTAAAATCTTTTGTTTAATGCTTAATAATCCTGTTCATAATTGCATTGTAATAAAAATGATCTAATAAAAATGATAGTTAATTATTTTTGTTCGAAAAAGCAAACTATTAAATTCTTGCAGCATTATTCAGTATCATGATATATGTTGCTGTTATATTCGTACCTATGATATATGATCATTTTTCTGACGAAGAATATGATGATTATGAAAATGAAAATTATATCGAACTCATATTCCAATATATCATATCATCATTTGGACAGATCTTCAATGGAATCAATGCAATTATCGATGTTTTAAATACGGTTCTTTTATACATAGTAAGATTTACATGCAATCTATAATTTTTATCTTATTTATTCGAATTTTTTTAAAATTTATTCAGTTTACTCGATTTCAAAAGCAATTTATTTTACACTGTAAACAGTAATGTAAAAACATATTAATTTCCTGTTTTCAGCGATTATGTGGAAAATCAAATGATGTTTAAAACTGTGTTCATCTTTTGCTGTTTATATCTCGCATATTTACATCTCCGTTTCTGTCCGAATTATATATTTTATATAATATATTCTTCGTATTTTTTATTTCCTACATATATATGTATATATCATATACATGATATATATGAGTGTATACGCGATTATATATTTTTTAATAAACTTCTACCATAATTATAATATATTTTCATTTAAAAAGAATAGATATAAAACGGTAAAAAGAACAGATTTTCCAATTTTTAGGTTTTCTTAAATCTCCTTTCTTTTCTTCTCTCTTCGATATTTCTAAAATATTTTGTTAAAAATTAAAAATAAGATTGGATTGAAATAACGAAAAATGTAGGCATCTATGCTGCAATGCACGCATAAGATATTCGATAAGTAAATATGTCTAGCTATATCTACGGATATAATAATATAACAGCGCAATTCCTTAGATTCTGTATATATAGAATTGAATTGCACATAATGTTCTCCCTCTCTTTTATTTTTTATAGCATTTTATCATACTTAAAATGGTCAAAATTGATAGTAATAGATATCTTATACAAAAACGAATTTGAAGCTTATATAAATGATATTAATATAAAATGATTTAAAGAAGAAATCAAAAGAGTGTCCAGTGAGTAATGATTAATGAAAAAGATTAAGGTTGAGGTATTAAGATAGGCGACAATGAAGAGTTATTCGGAAGATAATTAATCAATATAAAGATTATACTGATTTCCAATTCTTTAAAAAAAGTCATCTTTGATCATAACTTTGTTGTAAATATTGCTTCTTAAAAGATATAAAAAAATAAAAAAATATAAGATATAGAAAAAGGAAAAAAATAAAAAATATAACAGAAGAACGTGGCCTATAAAGTTATATTGGCCTAAAGTTTAAGTTTATATTGTAAAAGAAATATAATAATACAGAAAAAAAACATTTTTTTTATTTTGAAACAAGAATATCATATAAATACAATTTTGCTTTAATTATTTTTTAATGTATGTATAATTCAATTATTATCATCTATCATTTTAAATATTGATGTACGTACTTTCTCTTTTGTGGAAGTTAGATAAAAGAAAAGATAATCTTCAAAATCATTTCCTTCATTCTTTTATTTCTCTTACTATTATTAGATTTATACGTACATGTACACACATACATAGTATATTTTTTATTTTTATTATCTTGTGTTGTAAATAACAATTCTCGAATACAAATATCTGAAAGTTTAATTTTTCAAATACTCAATTTTTCAAAAAATGTTTTTTCTCAAGATTTTCCATATTTACAGGGAACTATATGTATATAAATATATGTATATATATATATTTTTTTTTCTTATTATGCTCTGTTATAATTATCTGCAATTTTATCGCAAGATGAGTTTTTCTCATTTATTATGATTTTTTTTCTATCGTCCTTTTCTCTATAATTTTTTTTTTCAGTCAGTTATTACAATGTGATTGCGATAGGAATGGTAATTAAGGATATTTAGCTTATATGTACTCGAGATACTTTAATTAGTAATATTGTACTAAATTAAATTTGATGAGGATATGCAAATAGGATCTTTTGTTTATTATTTACAGATTACACATTAAATCTTCGTTTTTGCGACATATTTCGATTTATTGCATTATGATTGAGCTAGATATAAAGAGAACAGATAAGAAGTTTCGTTCCTTATTTAACAATCACGTATTGTATCTGTGCATTAAAGATATCTTTCGACAAATGATATCATAGTTAAGCTAAGTTCGTAAGAATATACAACTTTTCATTCATTATTAGCGATTACTCGTTAGATCTGCATGTTCATGAGGTATTCCATTTATTACGTCATATCTAAAGTAAACTCAATGAAAAGATATATGTAACACTTTTCATTCATTATTTAGCAATCATGCCTTAAATTTGTATGTTCGCGATGTATTTTGGATCAATACATCGTAACTAAATTATATAAGAATATACATGTGATTGTTTGTTTGTCATTTAACAATCATGCTTTATAATTGCGTGTTCTTCGTATATTTAGCCATGTTGTAACTAAATTCATCGAGAAAGCATATATGACTATTCGTCTAATAATCACGTTTTAAAATCTGTGTGTTGTTGATTTATTTCGATTATTTATATCTCAATTAATATGAGTTAGAGATTTGAAAATACTCTCATAAGACTTCTTTCGTTATTTCGCGATTTTATATAATCATAAGATAATCATAAGATTTGCGTTCTTGACGTATATCAGCTTATTACATCAATAAAATTAAATACGATAAGAATATATAGATATAAGTTTTTGTTATTTAATGATTTCTCATTAGATATCTCTTTCGCGATATTTCATCGAATCATTACATCGCAACTTAGTTAAATCTGAGAGCGAAATCTTTTAGAACATATATATACGATTTTCTGTTTGTTATGTAGCATTAGATCTATACTTTCTTGATTTATTTTCTCTTATTACGGCGGCAGTACTTTTTTTAAGCGATCCCTTCTGATTTCGAATTGTCTTTTGTTTCGAACTATCTTGACTTTTGTTTCAAATTAACTTAATAGGTCTTTTTCTCTTAAGAATTCATTATTTCTCTCGTTTTCATAAGATTGGCCGCGAGATTGTTTGGATTCTTTAGTCTGTCGCGATAAGGTTGGCGGAACTCCTTGCCAGTTTCCTGGATGGTTGGCATCTCAAGATCACGATGAAGTATATCGTTTATGACGTACTTGAGCGCGTTAGTAATTATCTGGAGAACTTTTGATTGATTTCTTTGTATATTCTAAGGATTAGCATTTGCGGTTGTGCCTCAGAGTTGGATGCCGTATGTCCAAATCGGTTTTAATATTACATTTGTATAATTACATTTTATTCATCAGAGACAGTTGTGAATTTCTACCTAGTAACTAGTACATTCTTACTTACTTTAATTCCTAATTGCTTACGGTTAGCGCATATTAGCACAGGTATGTTATTTGTCAAGATGCATGACAAAATACTTGACATCTTTGGCTTGTGAAATCTGAGTACTGAGTACATTCAGATAGACAGCAGGACAAGTTGCGGTGCGTGTACTGAATATGACATGAACAGATTTTTCATTAACGCTGATCAGCCAAAATATCAGCCAGTTATGTATAATGTTTAAGTTTACTTCATGATATTTGGACGGTATGCTGGGATCCTTGGGTATTGCAAACGCCGCCATATCGTCCGCGATAATAGCAATGGATACATTTGTATCTGTTGGCAAATCCGCACTAAGCAATAAATACAGGCGCGATCCAAGGACACTTTCCTGAGGTAAACCTGATTTCGCATATCACTGTTATATCAGTACTATATCGCGTCCCGTTGATTGGTGAAGAAATATCTTTCGTTACGATAACTTTCAAGTATAGCGTGAAATTGTTTTAGTAGATGTTGCTGGATTTTAAGGAGGAGGATAGGAGACTTTCTTATCTTGTCATAAGCCATATCTCGTCGAAGGCCTGCAACGTCGAGAAACACTGGAAAGAAAGTTCTATAGTCAAGATTAGTGATGAACATATTCGAGTCTGGAGAGCAAGAGAGCTTCTGAGTCAAGCGCATGTCTTTATATATTGGGAGGGAGGACTTTGAGGGAAAATACTACCCAGTAAGCGGGAGATCCCTCATGTCCACGGGAAGGGTCTTTGCTCGGAGTGGGGCTTACCTATGCGTCCGATTTCGGGGTCGGATTGGGGGTACCACTGCCACATGTATAATCTAGAAGAAACGGTGGCAAAAGTAAAGATGGAGGGGAGCTGTGATGCTGCATACGGCAGAGGCGGACGTAACATAATCTCGAACTCAAGGAAACGCAATTAACCGAAAGACTTTCATCTCTTGAACAACGAGGATTCGAATATAATGCGAATAAAAACCAGAATATGGTAGATTTACGAAAAGCAATTGAAAGCCTTAAGATGCGAATTTGCGCGCTCACGAAGCGACATTTTTCATGGACAGCACAATTGCAATGCCTCATTCTCTTATCCCAGACACAAATATCCGACGTTATTCCGGCTTCCATATCCCGTATTTTTTAACTTGATATGTTAGGATCGCGTATAGTTTATCGCGAGATCATTGTAAGAATCCTAAGTTTGATGGGGAAGTCGCATATTTACCAGAATGGTTTCGCCATCGGCCGAGCAGGACCATACGAAATTTCTAGTTAATGGATTGTCCAGAAAAGCTCAAATGGTCGCGAAAAATACATGGTATGAAACTGTAACGCAATTATTAGATATTTAAATTGAAACATTTGGCCTATCGACATCGGGTGAAGAATATCGTGGCAAATTTTTTGTGATCTACCTAATGCAGGGCGAGACTATGTAAAATATATACAACGGACTTTCAACTTCTGATAAAAACTGCGGCAATACGGTAACATATCAAGACAACGGTAACAATAATAACAAACTCAAGACAATATATGTTCCACTATGTTATTAAAGCATTTTGTGATGTATAACTCACTAAATATAAAGCTTACTTAGCAATAAACCATCTTATTCAGACCAACGGAGCACTTTTCACGCGCGGTAGAGTAAATAAAATCAGAGAAGCTAGATCAAAAGAGAAAAAGTTCTTTTCGAGAAACGGTCATTAACCATTATACTAATTATACCCGCGATTCTTCGCACAATACGCTAATGTGCGAAACCAAGATCCTAGGAGCCAATCAAGCGCCATTTGTGAATAGGAAATATTGCCGATATGGTAAACGAATCATGATATTGAAGAATGTTGGAAACGTTAAGAAAACAAATTGTACTATCCATCGGGAAACTTATCCAATCTTTTGGGAAAACCGGACGAATCTTGAGCAGGACCATCTCTGTCAACAATCTGTCCGACGCTAACGATACGTTATAACCCACAGAATCGCAACATTAAATGCTAATGCTTTTACGTTCCGTAATAATTTATGCCGAGGAACTGATCCTATGTGATCACATTACTAGTAAATACGGGCGCCGAAATATATGTATTGGAAAATGAAATTTACACCCTAATATAAAAAACGATACCAATAGCATAACCATTATTGAAGGGAATTATTGAAGGGAAAATAAATACGATAGGCTTAATCGCAATTAATTATGGTGAACATGAAAACCAGTGTCATTAAAGACAACTTTCCAATAGTATAAGAAGGAATCTCAGGAACCGATTTTCCATGCGATGCAGCTTTTTTTTAATTAATTACCTCGCACAACTTGTTTACTGGCAAGGAATAACAATTCCCTTCGCTTCTCGTGAAATGATCACATATACCGGCTAGAATGCGCATTACCTATCCGCGTGAAGAAGTCATTAATGGTTATGTTCCATGCATTCGTGTTTATGATGGTATATATTTAGAAGAGACGGTTGTCACGAATAGAAAGTGCAGAGCGTACCTCGTTTATCCTAAACACGAGAGAAAAAGATTTTGTAATAGCGGTATCCAGTGTCAAACTTCAAGAAATAGGATTTCATTCGACATACGGGAACCATTCTAGTGTCTACTCTCGCCGCAATCACAACGTACAGGAATAACTAAAAAAATCATAAGTCATTAATCATCTGTATAATAAAAAACAATAGACTCAAGTTCTTCCGATCCTTGGTCTCCCCTGTGTAGTTCGCACCAGCGAGGTCTCTTAGAAGTACGAAAAGACTTCTCAACCTTCAATCTTCAAACAGCTGATCCAAGCGATATCTCTCGGGAAGATTCACGAACAAATAAAGACTCTTTTAATGCTGGAGCATTTAAATAATGAAAAGAAGGAACACGTACATATACATTAATAACTAAATATGCAAACCTTTTCCATTTATCTAATTTATTTGCGTCGTGAGTTATAAAGTAATGACAACGGACGGGCGAACGACATACGTCAAACAATATCGTTTCCTATCTATACTTGAGATATGAAATCCTATACATGAAGTCAATAAACAAGTCCAGGATCACTTAGATACGAATATTATTAGACTATCTGATTCTTCATTCATCCTAGTGGATAATACCCGGTGCGATGGGTAATAATATCCATTACCTATCATTACCGAAATTCTAAACTAACTAGGAGGTATCAAATATTTTAGTATATTTTTATTATATAGTTTTTATTTTAATATATTTGATTTAGCATCTGGCTTTCATCAAATATCGATGCACGAATCTGACGCGCCGAAGACAGCAATCACAAAATCTCATGGACATCACGAATTTAATTGTATGTCATTCGGGTTTAAAACGCTCCAAGAACGTTCCAAAGACTCATGGATCAGGTTCAATCCGACCTTCAAGATAATGAATTATTTGTTTATCACGAGGATACTGTTATATGTGCGAGTTCTCATATGGAACGCGATGTTAAATTTCATAAATCAATAGATAGACTTAATTGAGCCTAATTATAACCGGATAAATGCGAATTTTTAAAAGCGGAAGTAACATATTTAGGACAGATGACAAGCAAAAATGGTCTGAATTCAGATCCAAAAACAATTCAAGCGATTGCAGAATTTACCGCATCACGGGATCCTTAAAATAATAAACAATTCTCAGGACTACCCGGATATTATCGACGATATATTCCAAATTTTTCTAAGATAGCACAGCCTCTTACTAAATTACTAAGAAAGAATATGAAATTTGATTGGCAAAAAGATCAAATTCAGGAGTTTTCTCAATTACGAGATTTGTTATGCTCTAAACTTATTTTACAATATCCAAATTTTGTTAAACCGTTCATACTTACAACCGATACTTCTAATTACGCAATAAGAGGTATTTTAAATTAAGGTAAATTGGCAAAAGATTTATCAATCGCATATATTGCGTGCCTTCTAAATTTCGCCGAATAAAATTATTCGACTATTGAAAAAGAATTACTTGCAATATTTTATTGTGTCAATCATCTCCAACCATATCTTTATGGTTTAACTTACATTTGTAACAGACTATCAACCATTTGATATAGAATCCTACGGAACGTATTCGATGGCGGTGCAGATTTGCCGATAATGAACATGAAATTGTGTATAAATCTGGGAAAATTAATAAAAACGCAGATGCGCTATCGAAAAATCCCATTCTTCAATTAATATTCTCTCTCTCTATTCTCAAGAAACAAACGCTAATTCCTGCCAAACAATAGTCTCAAAGAAACAAATTCCTGAAGATCCTACACTAGTGGATGAATACAATGAAGAAGAATTGTGTAACAAAGTAATTTCCTCCGACGAAGCATCAGGCGAAGCAGACATCGCTAACGACAATGATACCGAACAGGATGATGCCTCCGAATGATTGATGGACGAGTCGCTAGAAACAAATGAAGCTAACCTTGTAACGAAAAGAAAGTTTATTAACCATAAGGTCAATCTGGTTTTCTCCATAAACCAGCAAGGATGTCCATGTCATCAGTGGGTATTCGAGAATAATGTAGAAAATAAACTTTCAAACTAGAGGATACTATTGTTGGACGAGCAATATTAACAGAGTTATCAAATAGATACCTAATTGCATTAACAATTACAGATAATGTTTCGCTTCTCATACAACTAGAAATTCTAAAAGGAACCTTACGATCATTGTTCGATATCACTTTGGAACTAAGTAATAAAAACTATTTCTGTATCAAGGGGCAAAGAAAATTTCATTCCATAGAGACTTACAATTGTGTATTATTGAATATTAGTGGAGAGTTTTCACAATACACCTATTAAAATAGTTCTATATTGCAATCAGATCTTTATGCCAACTAGATCAGAAAGCATAATAACACAATATCATTCTTCTGCAATAGAAGAACACGAGAGTATAACTAAAAAGGATCCAAAATGGATATGACCTCACATGAAGCAAGGCATATATAACTTCATCAAAAACTATAAAGATTGTCAATTAGAAAAGTTAGTACGTGTGAAAACCGGACAACCAATGACCCGACAACCGATGATTAACTGACATTTCAAGCATTTTTTTTTATATAATAGCTATGGATATAGTTGGACCATTGACGCCTATAAAAGCAGGACACAAATACATCCTTACTGTTCAAGATCTCCTCAAGAAATTCCTAGTTGTTATTCTCCCCGAAACCATAGCCACTCACGTTGCCGAGGAGTATATAAAAACTTTATATCTATACTGGATCCATTCCTCATATGGCTAAAAGTCCATTATGGCCAGCTATGATAAAAAATATCACACATGACCAAAATGGCCCCAGAATTACCAGTTCTGACAAATTTGATTATAGTATCTCAGGTATGGTCTTGCACGGCACATATTGTCCAGAATGGACATATTTAGCCAAAGAAGGCCTATAACTGTTCTTATGTCGAGTTATGGCCTAGTGAGCCATAATGGCGATGCATGCAGTTTATTGTCAATTCCGTCAAAGTTTGGGAAACCATGTCAGGTTTTGCCATATATGGCACACCAAAAAAATGTCTAAAAATGACCTATAATGGGCAGCATTATGGACAGCAATATCAGCATGATTAATTATGATCAGGAATATCAAATATAACCAATAGTATCTTGGTATTTCCAGATCTGATAAACTTTGCTGAAGAATATAAGGTACGGCTATCCAGGGCACACTTTGCTAAGTATGGAGAAATGTGGACTAAGAAGGCCACTAAATATCCCGTATGTCTACCTATGGCAGAATATGACCAATTATATCAAGATTTGCCCCATTACTGCAAGTTCCGCCCAACTTTGGAAAGATACGTCAGTTTTTGTCATATGTGGCACACTATTCCGGAAGTGGAAGTGAGAATGGAATGAGAATAAACAAAAGTGTCTGAAAATGATTATGCCTATAGTGGCATAATATGATGGCCAATTATGGCCAAGAATTTTGCTCCAGAATTAACGATTCTTAGAATCGTTGTTATGTCAGGTTTGATATTGTCTGGCACATTATTAATAAATATGGTCAAACATGACTTCATATGAAAGTCCATTGTGGCAAGTTATAATAAAAAATGATCATGTATGATCAAGAATATCACACATGGCCAATGTGTGCCCAGAATTTGCAGTTCTGACAAACTTGATGATGGTATCAGGAATGGTCACGTATGGCATACGTTGCACAGAATTAACATATATGGCAGAATGGACAAAAAGGTAGGCCTAAAACTATTCTGCATGTCATGTTATGGCCTAGTATGGCCATATTTGCCCCATTATTGCCAGTTTTGCCCAACAGTGGAAAGATGCTTCAGGTTTTGAAATATGTGGCACAATATATCGAGAATGGACAAAAGTCTCTTAACATGGCCTATAAAGGCACCGTATATCCAGTCATGGCCAAGAATGACCAAAAATGGCTAAATTTGTCCCAATAATACCACTTATTACCAATTTTGCCGATATGTGTCAGGTTTGGTATTGTACATCACGATTGCAAATATGGTCAAAGATGGCAAAAAATAATGCTATGGACAAACACAGGAAATGATTAATGCTAATCTATATATGATTATGTATACGTCGGCGTAACAAAAATATTGTGACAAAATATGAGAGAGATTCTTCCTGACTTTCCGTCTCATCCCTGCGCGGAGACCATGCTGAATCTCTCTGTTTCGCTCCACGCTCAGCACATGTACTGCCAATACAAATACTTGCTCTTTATAGCTTGTATATATGGGGCAAGTGTAAGTGCGCTATCGCGAAAGGTACAATGCTTTCTTCATTGGTGTTTGTGCGATCGAGTAATAAGTTATCTATTGGCCGATGAATTAGCTGAGTATAATCACTTCTTCCATTTTTCTTCTCGTATTTTGCATAAAACCAGGAATATTTTCTGATAGAAAATGTATGGAATAATTGATAATAAAACCGAGATTGTCAAACGGAATACATGAAAACTTTTGTTTCCTCTGAAATGCTATAGCGATGTAATAAGAAATTTACCTTTCTTATACATACATTTGCATCTTTATCTTGGACGTATTATATACACATTGGAAAAGTTATTTATATCGTATATGCTGACAAAAGTACATTGCCATGATCAATTGTTTTTTAGCATCCGGTATTTATTGCGACTGTTGCCAGCTATTTTACATCTAATATTCAGCATTACATTTGTCCAAAATAAGTTACGGCAGATGAGACATGCAACTAATTTCATAGTCTTATTCATGCACAAGCGCACATACTGCGAGTATGTTATTCCATAATGCTTAACTATGATGTGCTTGATGAAAAATTAGTTTAAATTAAATTAAGTCAAATAAAAAGCGATTAATAGGTTACCCTTTATCAGTGAAAACCGCCAGGTTATTTGGATACGCCATTATTGCTAAGCTCGATTTGTGGATGCACTAATTCGCAGTAACTATGTGTTCGAATATACGTATTCACTCCTGTGTGATGTGGAAAAAAATAATATTCGATGTTCGAATAAATCAAGTATATTTCAAATAAGCATTACTCTGAACACTTATATTATAACTGATAACGAAAGCAAATACACTGAAGATTAAGAACGGTTGCGTTGGAAACCGAGGCGTAAGTGTAAGAACGCAAGAATAAGTGAGACAAATGAGCCAGCGCACGTACCTCTAAAGGGAGCCTTCGGCGCTGGTTACATATATCTATATTGGTATTACAATTACTTTCTAAACATTTCCGCAATTCAATATAACATCTCACTTCATCCACTATGTCGATATTGTCGGACTCTTTGGTAGGGCAATGATCTTTGAACGTTGAACGGGATCTAGGCCGTAGATCATCTGTCTTTAGATAAGATTCCATTTCTTGATGTTTATCGTTTTCGTTTGTCTGTTCCGCTTTAAATGATTTGTCAAGGTGATATAGAAGATGAGTGACGAAGCTCCATACTGCGGCTGATAAGTGGACGCCACATYCGTAAAAATATGTGAAGCATATTCATGCATGATTGTGCCGGTAATTAACCTGACGAGCCGTGCGATTATGAATACAGCGAGAATACCTCCGCTGCTCGAAATATGACGAAGATTTTCTAAAGTAGTGTACTTGTACTCTCGGTATTTTGTCGAGTGATCTCTCATCTGAATAGTTCGTCAGGAAATATATTGTTACGTCCGCCCCCGCCTACCGACCATTTACCGCCTTCGCCTGTGTAAGTCACGACTCAGCCGAGTAGATCCTTTTCTGTATCATTGAAATTGTCGCCATCTCCACAGTAAGGCATCCCCACTCAAGTGGTATCCCCACTCGGTGGCACGATGCCTGTCATCCTTACTGTAGTTCATCCCCACTGCAAGGGCATCCCCACTGCAGTGGCATCCCCACCTTGAGGCGCTACGCCCGGGTATATAAGCGCGTGCACTCGGCTCAGTCGCTTTCTTACTCGCCGGACACGGACCTGTTCACTACCAATCCTCGCCACGGTATTAACAATACCCTTTATTTCTTCTTTGTAACGATCGTATTCGCGTATCCTTATTATTTACCGTATAGAAGTCTTAGTTCTTGTAATTTAACGATTGTTCTATTCATATCTAATAATCAAGTGTGTATCTCTATTAAATATATTTCATTTAATTTCAAACCAAGTGTTTAATCTTGTCTTGCAACCACATCGACGCGAGTACTTTTACGCGACTTAATATTTTCGAACACGTGGCAATTCGAGAACGAGGCCTTGCTCTWCSCGAAGATTCTCAACAGCGACGTATCCGGAACGCTTGGCGACCGTCATCTACCAAGGTAGGACTATATATATGTATACATATATTCTCATACAA